>JAJOZX010001899.1:542500-665000 GCA_023014485.1 Bathynomus jamesi | reverse complement strand
TAGGATTTGAGCACAATGAGCTACCCCTAAAAATTCTTCAAATTCTTTCCTATTTCATGTGTCGCAGTTTTACATGGAATCAAACCAATTCAGGGGGTGCAACACAGAAAATTCAAAGATTAAAAAATAAGAGCCACCCTTATACTGTATATATATATATATATATATATATATATATACAGGGTGTTTGAAAACTTTCTGTACAAATTGTAATGTGGGATAGGCAACACCAAGACAAACCCTTTTCGTCTATAAGTGTATGTCCGCTGACGTCACCATTCGGCGCGAGAGGGCGCCGCTGCAATTGGCTAAAAGGTGAAGTGGGATAGACTCGCGCTTGCCGCTGGCATTCTTAAATCGGACGTAGTACGCGTAACATGGAGCGCTTCACGACTGCTGAGATGGCTGACATGCATATGGTGTATGGGGCTGCCAATGGAAACGGAAGAGCTGCTGTGAGGTTGTACCGACAGCACTTCCCAAACAGACGTGTGCCAAACCACCAAACGTTTGCGCATTTACATCGGCGACTGCGAGAAACTGGAACATTCCATGCAAACATGCATGACACTGGTCGGGAGAGAAACGTGCGCACTCCTGACATGGACGAAGAAATCCTACGGCGATTTGAGGACAATCCAAGCGCAAGCACGCGAGGTGTTGCACGTATCCTCGGTGTGAACCACGACCTGGTCTGGAGAGTGTTGCACGAGCAGCAGTTACATCCGTTTCATCGTCAGAGAGTCCAGGTATTACAAACCCGTGTAGCATGTGGATTTGCGTGCGCCCACACGTGAGAATTGTGCATGTTAAACACACCCTCACGTGTGAAACAGGCCTCATCTGAGAACAGCACATAAGCCGGAAAATTAGGCTGCACCGCTGTCTGCTGCAGAAACCAGCGTGCGAATTCCACACGAAGAGGGTAATCCCGAGGTTGTAATGCCTGGACTCTCTGACGATGAAACGGATGTAACTGCTGCTCGTGCAACACTCTCCAGACCAGGTCGTGGTTCACACCGAGGATACGTGCAACACCTCGCGTGCTTGCGCTTGGATTGTCCTCAAATCGCCGTGGGATTTCTTCTTCCATGTCAGGAGTGCGCACGTTTCTCTCCCGACCAGTGTCATGCATGTTTGCATGGAATGTTCCAGTTTCTCGCAGTCGCCGATGCAAATGCGCAAACGTTTGGTGGTTTAGCACACGTCTGTTTGGGAAGCGCTGTCGGTACAACCTCACAGCAGCTCTTCCGTTTCCATTGGCAGCCCCATACACCATATGCATGTCAGCCATCTCAGCAGTCGTGAAGCGCTCCATGTTACGCGTACTACGTCCGATTTAAGAATTCCCGCGGCAAGCGCGAGTCTAGCCCACTTCACCTTTTAGCCAATTGTAGCGGCGCCCTCTCGCGCCGAATGGTGACGTCAGCGGACATACACTTATAGACGAAAAGGGTTTGTCTTGGTGTTGCCTATCCCCCATTACAATTTGTACAGAAAGTTTTCAAACACCCTGTATATATATATATATACAGGGTGGGCCGTAAGTTTCCATACATAGGAAAAATTAAACGTTTGTTTTTATGTTTCAGATACCCTAAGAATATGCGTTTGACGTAAGATCTTGTTTACTGATGAAGCAAATTTTTACGTCAATGGAGAGGTTAATCGGCAAAACATACGTTATTGGAGTAATGCTAACCCTAACTGGCTGAGTCCGACGAAGATGCAAGGTGCCGGTAAAGTGATGGTGTGGGCCGGGATATGGGGTGACAGAATTATTGGACCAATTTTTGTCAGTGGAAATCTTAATGCCGAAAGGTATCTTAACATGTTGCAAGAAGAGATTTTCCCATTCCTGCTAAACGAGGAAGGTAACTTCCCAGTTTACTTCCAGCAAGATGGAGCTCCACCTCATTATGGTCTTCACGTGCGTCGGTATTTGGATCAGCAGCAGTTTCCGGATGCTTGGATTGGTCGGCGTGGTCCTGTGGAGTGGCCTCCCAGATCCCCAGATCTCACCCCCCTTGATTTCTATCTTTGGGGGCACTTGAAGGCCATGGTGTATCAGGAAAAGATACGAGACATAAATCATCTAAAGGAACGTATCACCAACGCCATTACAAGCATAACGTCAACTGTGCTAATGCGTGTTCATCAACAGTGGGGAACACGTATTGAAATGTGTTTTCAAAACAATGGCAACCATGTAGAGCATATTATATAAATAAAATGGTTGTCCATAAAAAAATGTTTATTTTTCCTATGTATGGAAACTTACGGCCCACCCTGTATATATATTATTATATATATATATATATATATATATATATATATATATATATATGCTACCCGCAAACGACCGATTTGCACGATCGATCGATCGCTGCGCAGACGATGGACAAAATTAATTTGCACAATCGATGGATAAACATATCGCTATTATTTGAGTACTTCTCAACACTGACACCTTGACATGCTCAGTTGAAATGCTTGGGTGCAAGGTTAGGTTA
Organism: Bathynomus jamesi; assembly: GCA_023014485.1. Taxonomy (NCBI): domain Eukaryota; kingdom Metazoa; phylum Arthropoda; class Malacostraca; order Isopoda; family Cirolanidae; genus Bathynomus; species Bathynomus jamesi. The sequence goes on along the minus strand of JAJOZX010001899.1, from coordinate 662,487 downwards.
GGCTAGGTTACCCATTTCGGCAACACTTCATTATCGGTCATCAACTAAATATGCAGTCCGCAAATTACGATCGCCCATATTACACATTCGCCTTGACTTTTTACACTTTCAGGGTTGATGGTATGGTTTTGTTCGTAAATGTTTGTTTAGTCTATCCATTGATCTAACCTTGTGGTCCTTGTGATCAAGAATATGTTATTATCATGCACATCTTTTATCCAGAACTATATCCTATTTGTGGAAACTGACAAAAGGCTCTGAGATCTTATTGAAAATTAGAGATTTTTGTGCAACATAGAAATTTGATGTAAAATTTTATAGAATAAATAGATTTTTAAAATAATCAATTGAAAATTTAAACTTAAAAAAGTGTTGCAACAATTTTCAGGTAAACTTCTGTTTTGGTACAAAATTATCAATATAGATTAATTAATTACCAGAAAGTTCATTAACATATAACTTCATTAACAACTAGCCAATGTTAAGAACTTTTATAAAGAAAAATTAGGTTACTTGCAATGAATATTCCGTCATCGCAGCTAACCTTTGATACTATTTATAAAGATAAAAAAATTGTGACTGAGTCACCCGGTGCTCCTTTAGTATGCGGTCGACAGACAAATTCACACTTTAGTATGCGGTCTACACCAATTTGTTTTTTAAATGTAGTTAAAGAAGGTTGAAATGACAATCTTACTTGAAAAAAATTTATTGAAAAGTTAAAAACACAAAAAGTTTAAATGTAAGTATACCTTCTTAGCTTGTTTACTAATTGCTTGTTTACATCCCAATGTCAGTCGCCCTTGACGATTGGTTAGGTTTAGTCATGATATTTTCGTTAGTTTTAACGAAAATATCTTGACTAAACCTAACCAATCGTAGGTAGACCGCATGAGCAGGCACAAATTTAACGAAAAAAACCTGTAGACTGCACTTTGAAAAAAGTAGAGCGCGGCAGAATTTGTAGACCGCATACTAAAGGAGCACCGAGTCACCCTCCCTGATTTTATAATATAAAGTCCAGAACATCTTGGTGTAAAATTTTATACTTTAAATAGGAGTAGTTAAAATCCTCTTACAAAATTTTAAGTAAGCATATTTCCTATTTTTAATAGATTTAAAAAATATCTGGCCAATCTCTGTATAAAATCTTAAATTTGAGTGCATGATCATAAAGGATGAAAAGATTTGTTTTCATAATCAAAAAGGAAGAGATTAAAACTTTTTCCAAGTTAAATATGATTACTAAATTTAAGCCAATGACATGATTTCTCATAGTGTAGGCTAGCTTCTGAAACTTGTGCTTTTGATATATAGGCCCATCTCACAACTCTACTAGATATAATACGTTCAGGACTTAACATCAGGAAAATATCATACTTTTGGGAATATTTAGATCTTTCATACATCTTATGTTACAGATGAAAATTTATAAGTTTGTATAAATTTTCATCTGTAACATAAGATGTATGAAAGATCTAAATATTCCCAAAAGTATGATATTTTCCTGATGTTAAGTCCTGAACGTATTATATCTAGTAGAGTTGTGAGATGGGCCTATATATCAAAAGCACAAGTTTCAGAAGCTAGCCTACACTATGAGAAATCATTTCATTGGCTTAAATTTAGTAATCATATTTAACTTGGAAAAAGTTTTAATCTCTTTCTTTTTGATTATGAAAACAAATCTTTTCATCCTTTATGATCTTGCACTCAAATTTAAGATTTTATACAGAGATTGGCCAGATATTTTTTAAATCTATTAAAAATAGGAAATATGCCTACTTAAAATTTTGTAAGAGGATTTTAACTACTCCTATTTAAACTTAACTCTGGCTTAAGAAGGTTAGAATACGGTTAAAGATTAAAGGAACAAGACATGTTTAGGTTTGAGAGACGATGTTTTAAGGGTGATATGGTACGCATGTTCAAAATGTTTTACGTTTTGGGCAATTTAGGTGCAACTTTTTCTTATTAGAGTCTGATTTTGTAAATTTGTTATTACAAAATAGTCATAGGCTCTTATCGTTTAATTTCAATAGGACAAGATGGCTTCACGTTGTTCGTAAAAATGTAACGAACTCTTGTTCTATGAATGGTTTATCTGGTTGTTGGTGATAATTTATCTGACTTGAATAACCTTGATAGGCTACGAAGTACCTTCATGTTATCTAACCGTAATGTAAGGGTGTCAGGAAATGATTGCCCCCCCCTGTACAGAAGAAACTGAAAGGAATAGAAAAAAAACAGACAAAACCACGCGAAAGAGCGTTTAATTTTGAATAAAAAACACTTGTTTTAATATCGGGTGTTGCCCCCATTTGCAGCTCTGACGGCCATTAATCGACGGGGGTATGATCCCAGAAGTGTCTCAAAGAGATCGGTATCATGACTCATTTCTTTAAGGACTTCGTTGATCTTTGCAGTCATAATTTCTGTTGAATACCGATTCTGAATGGGTTGTTCCAGCATTAAGGACTCCACCCGATCCTTCATGATGGATCCGACATGTTCACAGACATTAAGATCGGGAGAATTGCCAGGCCATTCATTATTTCCGAAAAAATCAATGTTATTGTCCTTAAGCAGTTGTTGAGTCGCAAGTGCTTTCATACAGGGGCTTTGTCGTGAAGAAAGGTTGCCTGTTCAACATCCAAAACACACTCGGGGTCTTTCAAAAACGGAATTACATGTTGGGCTAAAATTACATTTCGAAAATAAGGCCCATCCCAACTGGTTCCTCTTGGTTTGATAACCCAGATGAGCTTCCGAATAGAGAACATAATGAAAACACCCACACATGCTGGATTTTTTACTATTTCTCGATACTTCTGGTCGTCTGGGACTTCATCAGGAGTTGTTGCCCAAACCCGATCATTCTGAAAATTTGGTTTTCTGGAGACATAAACGAAGAATTCATCGCTGACAACCAAGTGAAGGAAATCGTCTTCCGTCCATTCCTCAAGATAATCACAAAACCATAGCCGATCTTCAATATTAAGATCACTATTCCGTGGCTTAGCTATTTCATGCCAAGCACTCAAGCCTTGGCGAACTCGAAATTGATGCACAAGTTGCCGATTGACTATCTTACCACGACGGATAAGTATCTCTTTCGCTACCTCAGAGCAGCTCTTCTTTCGGCGCCGTGATGCAGCAAGCACAATGTCTTTCGATTCTTGAAATAATTTCTCCGGTCTTCCTCCTCGAAATTCTGTTTCACAATCTTCAGGATTCTTATTCCAATTCCTTTTGACAAAGTCTTCTGATCTTTTTAATCTCTCAGCCACCCAGTGTCGAGTTATGAAAGTTGCACCAGCTTCCTTTGCTTCACGAAATGTGACAGCTCGAATGCGATCAAGAACTCGCTTTTTCTCTGAATCGTTCAAAATAGATGATGCCATGGTTTCTGTGGGGAAAAAAATGGTAAGAATTAAAATCACAGGAATAGAATATAATGGTTTTTATTCAGATTTTAACGCTCTTTCAAGTGGTCTCGCCGGTTTTTATCTATCTATTCTAGTTTTTGCTCTACAGGGGGGGGGCAATCATTTCCTGACACCCCTAGGTATGTAATTAGAATAGTGAAACTAAAAAACTATATGAGCACGGCGCTTTTCGGTACGCGGGCGTCGAACGTGGGCGCGGCGGTGGTGTGTGTGTGTGTGTGTGTGTGTGTGTTTGTGTGTGTGTGTGTGTGTGTGTATTCCACCTGACTTGAGTTAGGTGAGCTTGTGGTATGGGAATTGGGGATAGAATAATAATAATAATGATATTCATTGTTGTCCGACTGCCAAGGGGGAAAATAGTAGTATAATAATAATAATAATAATAATAATAATAATAATAATAATAATAACATGTTCGGCGTCAGAGAGAGAGAGAGAGAGAGAGAGAGAGAGAGAATTTATTACATTATATTTCAGTGATTTATTTTGTGTATAACCCCTTATCAGAGTGTGGTTTATATTTACACAGGTGCGATCAAAGATATAAAGACTGGATACCAAAAGGTACAATTTTTCAAATACAATATTTTTTTGGTATGTAAATGCGCCGAGTGGATTAGGCTCTCCTCTCAGAACAATGCATTTATGTAGAGGGGTACGAGGGTGTGTGTATGTGTGTGTGTGTGTGTGTGTGTGTGTGTGTGTGTGTGTGTGTAAGGCCATATACTCGTATCTGAGAATGCCTTATATTTTCACAGTTGTCGAAGAAGAGATAAGAGTGAATGACAGTCAGAGGGTGCCTGGATGATTTACCTTATCATTAACCTATATACATACGTGTGTATCTAGGCTCCAGCCACAAATAGTGGCCGCTAACGTTCATAGTATGATGTTAAACATTTTCAGTATATATATATATATATATATATATATTATATAATATATATATATATATATATATATATATATATATATATATATATATATTAGGGTGGTCCCAAAAAATTTAAAATGAAAAATATATTTCTCATGATATTTACTCATATTCCACAACTACTAACTAATGATGTTGGAAATAAAAAACTGGATCGATTCGTGCATATTTAGAGGTGGCGGAACTCGAAGCCTTAGTATCATTATACAGTTTGGGGTGGCAAATATCTTTAAACTTGCGCCACCCTTAAATTTAGCTCAAAATTCAGTCTGAGATGTTTTTCCATATATGGAATGAGAAAATGTATCAGGAGCTCTTATTTGTGAATTTTAAATTTTTACCACATATGTGTGGCTCACCCTAATACACACGAGTTGTATACACGATACAACTCAGAATGGTCACCTGAGAAACTTTTGTGTTACACAGACTGCGGATGGAACAAGGAACTCTTCTGGGAAAATTAAATCATGACCCGGTCATGACCCGTTGCTCACGTTGGGCTTCCATCAAGAAAAAGAAAAACTTTAGTATTTATCATTTACCATTATTTATTCAGACTACAGTATAGTGGATTTAATTTTCCCAGAAGAGTTCCTTGTTCCATGCATAGTCTGTGTGTAACATTATATATACGAGTAATTTAGGGATGTACCGAATACTAAAATTCACCGAATACCAAAATTTGGTGCAAAACTATTCGGCCGAATACCGAATTCCGAATATTAGTTTTATTTGGGTTATTAGGCGTCACTATAAAAAACTGAAGCCTTTATCAGTTTGACAGCACATAGAATTAATAGTAAATATAAGCAAAAGCAGCATGTTTTAGCCACCAAAAATCTGCCAATTTCCCATACTCATGAAAAATTTGCAACTGCATTGACTTCTATATTGCAAGAATGCTCAATAAAGAGCGATTGTGTGCATGCAGTTGTGCACAATAATGGCTGTAATATTACTAAAGCTGTTAGCGTTCTCAAAATTACTCCTGTTCCTTGTGCGAATCATACTTTAGTACCTGCAGTTGATGAAGCCCTTCTTAGCCAGAAGTCTGTTTCAGAGATGTGTGCAATTGCGCGCCCAATCTGTTGCATTTTAATTATTCATCTCCAGCATTTGACAGACTTAAGGAATTCCAGAAGCAACATAATTTCCCGAAAACAAACTTATAGGAGACGTTATCAGCCAATGGAACTCTACATTCTATATGCTACCAACGACTTCTTCAATGAAAAACTGCGGTTATTGTATACGCCTCGGACTATGACATACTGTAGCAACCTTCAATCAGTGGACTGTAATTCAGTGTGTTGTAAAGATTCTTAGTCGATGTGAAAAATTAACGAATGACTTTCCCCCTGATTCTTCTTGTCTTCACATGGTGTCTCCCGATGTAACAGGTCTCGTGGTATTTTTGCCTAACATAACTGATGATGCAGGTGTTTATACTATGAAAAACGATTTAATAGAAAATTTACAGAATCGTTTCAGGCAGTGGAAGGCAGACATTACTCGCATGATTTCTCACGTTTTAGATTCTCGTTTCAAATTTGCTTGCATAACAGTGCTTGAGTTTGCAAAAAATGAGATAATCATTATGTCTGCATCACCTAACACTAGTCCTGCACGTAATATAACCTATGGCGATGAAACAACTGATTTTGTTTCACGACAAGATAAAGAACCTTTGAAAAAGAAGCCAAAGGTTAATTTATGGAGTTATTTCGATGGGGCTGTGCCTCCAACTATCAAAAATAGTCAGAAAAGTTATCAAAAAAGAATTAGACATCTCTTCAAAGGAGCCACGATTCAGTCGCGACAGGAACCCTCTTGATTGGGGTAGCCATAATGGTGAAAGATTCCTGAAACTACTGAACAGCTGGGTTTTGCTGCGCGCCGCCTGACGTCACTGGGTCTCGATCCTGGGGCCGATGGATTCTAGTCAGTGATACTAACCACTACACCACCGAGGCGCACATACCGATATGGTAAAACATTATAATGCACAAATAAGAGCTCCTGATGCATTTTCTCAGTCATTATATGGAGGAAAAACCTCAAACTGGATTTTGAGCTAAATCCATTAATATATAAGGATGGCGCAAGTTTGAAGAAATTTGCCACTCCAAACTGTATAATGATACTAAGGCCTCGAGTCGCGCCACCTCTAAATATGTACGAATCGATCCAGTTTTTTATTTCCAACATCGTTAGTGGTTGTAAAATATGGGCAAATGTCATAAGAAATATATTTTTAATTTTAATTTTATGGGCCACCCTAATATATACAGGGTGTCCCGTAAGTCTGGAACCATTGGGTAAAATGTTTTTCCGTTTATGCAAGTGCCCATGATGTCTTTGATTAAGGAAGAACGCATCCTGGTAATTCTGCTCGTAGGAATTCGGAGTCAGAGGGAGGTCGCTGAGGAATTTAACAGATTGCATCCGGACCGCGCGCCGATAACACACAGCTGTGTCGGCAAACTTGTAGCAAAGTTCAGGGAAACGGGATCCACAGGAGTTAAACCACGCAGTGGACCTTCGAGGACATCCACCGACAATGACAGTCGCTACCATCCTCGCTCATTTCACAAACAGTCCCCAAAAGTCTCTTCGGCGTTTTTATTGCCGTTTTTGATCATTTTTCCCTATGGTTCCAGGCTTACGGGACACCCTGTATACACACACACACACACCAAATTTTTTTTTCAAGTTTAAGTTAGGTTAGGTCATTCCGTTCTACTTTTGGGGTGGCACCCCCTTACTCCCTTATCTTATCGCCCTTCCCCTTTATCATCTCCCACTTCCCTTTGAGAAATTAAAATTTTGATTTTCCCCTTTTCTCCTTTCCCCTCATCTTATCACCCTTTCCCCTCGTTCCCCGCCCCTCTCACTTCTTTTACCATACTACTCGCTCTTGTACTGTAAAAATATGAAAAGCAACAAGCATTTGCGAGAGCTTAAGCTATAATAGAAATATAACAAAGCAAAAGAAATTATTTAAAAACAGTGTGTGCTATAAGCATATATAAAAAAAAGATGGTGTATATACGGTACTGTTCAACAAACCTATGTGAACAGTGTAGTGCAAATAGTATTTTAAAAAATTTCACTAGAATGCGAAATATTTTGATGTATACTTGCATTCAGTTTAATATCTCCTTGATCGATACTCTGAAAATAAATAGAATGATCAGAGTTAAAGAAGAGAGCTCTAAGGATTTGAATTTTTCTTTCATAATTATTTTGCCTGAATTCATAATGCAGCAGAAATGAATAATGCAAGAGAGAAAGTAAGATTTAAAAAATACTGAAAATTTCATTAAAACATAACTGAAGTTTGCATCTCTTTCGTTTGGTATATAAACATTAAATTTGTAAATGGCTACGGAATACTGACTTAGTTTGAACAACAGAAATGGAGTTACAAAATGAAAAAGTTGCTTTGCGAGGAAGAATCTTTGAGAATGAGGGCGAGTGGAAAGAAACCCTAATGCACTGGATGTACTGAGGATATTTGACCTGACTTGGTTTGCCCATTTTGGTCCAGATATTCTTCATTTTATCAAATTTAGATGAATAACATAGGAAACAGGTAACTACAATATTCAGGATGTGGCACACCATCCAATGTGTCCCAAAAAGAAACAAAAACGCTGTAAAGATTTGCTGCAATAACAGCAGTCCTGCATCTGAGTTGGAGTCTTTCACCCACAGTGGCGCTCATAAGTATTCGTAGAGAAATATTTTAGTTACATTCGTCCTTATCTTTTGTACCATACATAGGATAGCTATGAAAAGTTTACCGTTCGTTTGGAAATTTTAAACAAATAAAAAAATTAGTTCAACTCCAACATATAATGTAAAATATCAAACAATTTGATGAAAATATAAAAAGGTTAAAATACAAAAATTTCCTACATTTAATTACAAAATTATTTAATATGTGTGTCCACCTTTTGCTTGAATGACTTCAACGATTCATTTTTGGGTATTTTTGTGTATAAGGTTTCACCATCTCAGAAGAAATTTTAGCTCATTCTTCTAAAGAAAATTGTTGCAATTCATTCAGATTCGAAGAGTTTCTCTTGCGGACAGGTTTTTTCAAATCAAACTATAAATGCTCGATTAAATTGAGATCTGGGCTTTGACTGAGCCACTCAAGAAACTTGAAATTCTTTTGCTGAAGCCATTTCATGCTGCTCTTAAACAGCCAACTACTGATAACAATTTTAAATCCTTCAAGCTTAAGGTGATCAAACAAGGGATTAAATAATTTTGTAAATAAATGTACGAGAACTTTTGCAATTTAACTTTTTTATTTTCCTCAAATTATTTGATGTTTTACAATATATGCTGGAGTTAAACTAATTTTTTATTTCTTAATTTTTTCCAAACGAACGGTAAACGTTTCATAACTAACTTATGCATGGTACAAAAGATAAGAACGAATATAAATGAAATATTTCTCTGTACGAATACTTATGAGCGCCACTATAACTCCGGGGGCAGTCATAAAGGCTATGTCTTCCGGAGTAGCTTCCAGCCGGAACTCCTCCTGCATCTGATGAAAACTATTTCATTATTTCAGGGAAATATTTTAATAAAGAAATCGCCTCATGATATTCATGTACGCCATCGCTTTATGGAAGGGTTACGTTCCGTAAAATCTTCCGTGAGGCAGATTTCCATATATCGAATCCTATTTTCCCATAGACTCCCACTAAATATTTGGAGATACGTTCCTACGGAACAAAATCTTAAATCTACGATGTAACACATAGACATAATAACGCAACAAAGTTTATTAAAATACTCTGTACAGTATTACTGTATATTGTATTTGTATAGTACTTAATAATAAAGTAAGAAAAAAGTAAAAATAAGGGTGTCTGGCTATCAATTGAGACTTGTGAGGCAACGGGAGGGTGGGAGGGAGGACGGGAGGGAAGAGTGTGATGAGCACGAGCCACTCCGTGTGTAAAATTAGAATAGATTAGATATTTTAGTGACTGAGTTAGTGATTTTTTTTAGACCCAAATTCCGTTATAACGAATCATTCCTTCTGTTATACTAAATGTTATTCCCTCATTAATCATTTCCGTTAAAGCGAAATTCCGTAAATTGAATTTCCGTAAAGCGAGGGATTACTGTAATTCGCTTAGAATAACATTTTATATATATATATATATATATATATATATATATATATATATATATATATATATCTGAAGACAGGTAAAAATTGTCTTTATAAACTCAGACGGAATAGAATTTAAAGAAGACTACGTCTTATGGTCTAATAACCTTCAAAAACCAACCTCAGAGTCTAATTCTGACAAACTTTTAATATTTTACATTTTCTTTGCTTTGCAGTCGCAATTTAAATATGCATCCTTATAATCCAGTTTAATCCCTTCGCCCTTATTCCTGACAATATCACTAATTTTTTTTCATCTCTGTTCCCTCCATTATTACTAGGGGTGGGGAAATCTAACATTTTTTTTAGGATGAGTGGGTTTTATGGCCATTTTGGCTGCTGAATACGAATCCGGCTAGTTCTTGGACTTAAAATGGATTTTTTACCCGGTTCAGTGATTTTTTTTTCAAAATGGTGGCCAAAGAAATCGATTTTTTGTTTTAATGGTAAAAAAAAACGCTACCCTTCACATGTAATATATCTTTTCATGTTTTCATGGTCGCTGAACTCAAAAATAAACAAATGAGAAACATTAGGAGTGTAGTTAAACAGACAGTTTACGAAAATTTTGAAAAATACCCGATCCATATCGAACATAAAGGATAAATGATTCCTCCCACCTCCAAACCTTTATAACTGATAGAAAAAAATAATTAGTTGATAAATGCTTGCTATATTTTTAATCATGGTTATGTTAATTCTGTAATGTTGTTAAATATCTAGTGCGGCGGTTCTTAACCTTTTTCGTGTCATTTCCCCTTTCGACCAGTTCACCCTACCCGATTTCTCCCTCCATTAGGATACGGAAAAAAGTAGCCTCGAAAACAAAATTTAATAACATTAGCAGACTTATAATGCACACTAATTATATGATCACCAAACAAAATTCTGCCATAAAACAAAAACAAATAATAATAATAACACCAACAACAAAGTTTGCCTCAGTGGGATGGCTGAAATTGCTTCTTGGCCATATTTATATTTTCAGTTTATTATTCATTATGTTTTCTGTGCTTCCAGATGTAGAATAATTAATGTCTGATGATGGGTTATAGTTCGACTCGAAACGTTACCGGTGAATAAAGAAGTTTGCTTACGCCTTAGTGTTGTTGCTCATAATTTTGTTTTACTTTTGTGTTAGTTTGAATTTTTAGACATTTTTAGTTTAAGTTCCTTCCAAAATAAATTTCCACCCTGGATTCCTGAAATTTCCCCCTTGGGGTAAATTTCCCCCAGGTTGAGAAATACTGATCGAGTGAATCGTAATATTGATGTTTTATTTAGGCTTACTTTAGTGTTTTGGCTTGTTCTGGTGTTCTGGTGTTTAGCTGCTTTCTCTTTTGTGGTTTCTTGTACGATCAATGTTGTGTTAATTTACTTTAATAATAATTGTATATATTACTTTAATAATAATATAGTGTGTATATATATTTTAATAATAATAGTAAATAATATATCAAATACAACATTTGATATAATCTACTTTAATAATAATAATATATATGATACATCTAGCATGACTATCATTTGTATTACCTATCATATTTCGGTGTTATATGCTGACTAATGAGGTTTTACTGTACTTGCAGATCCTAATGCTTAGTGACTGTTGATTGGTAATGATGGCTGGTGAAAGGAAATCACGCCGTGCCGCCGGAAAAGAACTTTTTGGGGAAACCTACACAGAAGTGGACGAATTCAAACCGACTGGAAAGTTGCCACCAGGGACAGTTGTGATTGGTAGGATGCTTGCACTTTGTTAAAAAGGAGTAAAAGGACAGAAAAAGTCAATGACTCGACGTGATGCCAGCAAGATAGTTGCAAATGAACTAAGACGAGATTGGATTGATAAAAATGTCTATCGCATGCATGAAAAAACAGTGGCGAAAAATAAGAGACGATTATGAACATTTTAACAAACTGAGAAAGAATGAAAGGTGCCAACAAAAACCTAAAAGTGTCGAATGGTACCAAAAGTCGAGCGGCTTTAATGATTAGCTCACTAAGAACGCCTACAGCATTAGAATTGACGATGAGGATTACGAAACAGAGCTTGCAGAAGAATTTGGGGTCAAAATGACAGATGAGGATAAGACGTTCTATTGGGCTAATTACTTTGGTGCGTATAAGGCCATATGTACAAATGAAGTACCAAAAGATTGGGTGAGACAGAAAAAGAGGAAAGAAACTCGTGAAAGATCAGCGGAGAAAAAGCGAAAAGCAACAGAAAGCAACTTGAGAGAGCAAAGGGAGCTAGAAGGATCAGAAATTATTGAAATGTTAGCAACTCCAGTCGATTCTGAAAACGATCCGAGTTTTGAAAAACCAAAGACAGTTCCTTCTACTGATCGTAAACTTCGCTCATCGGAAGAAGACCTAAGCAAGAGAAGAGTAAAGAACAAAAAGCTGCATTTCCGACAGTGAAAATCAGAACTGGCAAAAAAAGTCTAAACGAAAACTTGATGCAGTGTATAGTCCAGTGTCTTGCCGAGACAAGAACTTCTGAAGAGCTTTCAAGAGTGAGAGTAAGAGTAGCTAACATGGTTTTTGATCAAGACTGGAAGCTGAAGGCAGATGATAATGAGAAAGGTTGTGAGGGTGAGATGGAGAGTGAAGACGAAGAGTTACAAGTCCGTCACCAGTATTCAGACTTGACGTATGTATTTCCGAGCCGCAGATCAATAAAGCAATACTTGGAAGATGCTTCATACTTGAATCTAGAGTATGTCACTCAACAAATCCTCAACAAAGAGGATAACGTTGTGAGTGTAGGACTTGACGATATTACCAAGGCTGCCGGCCTTTTACAGCATCTTGGAATCGAATCAAATAAAATCTTGAAGTGCTGCGCCCATGTCATTTTAGGAGTAGATCACGCTATAGACCAGCATTTCTTAACCGAAATTTCCCCCAGGGGGAAATTCCAGGAATCCAAGGTAGAAATTTATTTTTTAGGGAACTTAAACTAAAAATGTCTAAAAATTCAAACTAACACAAACGTAAAACAAAATTATGAGCAACAACACCAAGGCGTAAGCAAACATCTTTATTCACCGGTAACGTTTCGAGTCGAACTATAACCCATCATCAGACATTAACTATTCTACATCTGGAAGCACAGAAAACATAATGAATAATAAACTGAAAATATAAATATGGCCAAGAAGCAATTTCAGCCATCCCACTGAGGCAAACTGTGTTGTTGGTGTTATTATTATTATTATTTGGTTTTGTTTTACGGCAGAATTTTGTTTGGTGATATAATAAGTAGTGTGCATTGTAAATCTGCTAATGTTATTAAATTTTGTCTTCGAGGCTACTTTTTTCCATATCCTAATGGAGGGGGAAATCGGGTAGGGCGAACTAGTCGAAACGGGTAATGACACGAAAAAGGTTAAGAACCACTGCTATAAACAAAGTGTTTAAAAACACGGTACAGAAAATCGAAGTACATAATCTATTTCAAGTTACGGCAGGAGAAAAGTTTTCTGTTCTCCTGGTTCTTCCATTCATACTTTGGGACTCATTGCAATTGCTAATTTGCTCTATCCCAGCCACGCCTCCCATTTGGTATCCCTATATAATGACTATAAAACTTGGATGGCGGATAATGGACTTAAATGTGATGGATTCAAAGGATTCCTGGCAAACCGGTTTGGGAGAATCGCCGAGTTAGCAAAAGAATATTTGGCGAGGAGAGACTCCATCCAAGCTTTGTTTGATGCCGTAGTAGATGTCAGCAGTATGAAGCTAGTTCTCGCAGTGTCAACTTTTATCCAAAGTCAATGGTTCATGTGCTGTTTCCAAATTTACGCAATGATGGGTGAAGTGATGATTTTCCCTATGATGGAGCTTCTTGAAATTGACAAGAAGGGTGACGAGAAAAGTGAAAGAACTTGGTCTGGAGTAAAACGTTTCTTTGAAGGTAGGATGGTTGAATTGAATGACTTGATGGCTGTAAGGAAGGAACAAGCCCGATCTGGTAAACATAAACTTGAAGCTCTAGTTCTAGAGGAAGTCAATGATACTGTAAATAACCAGCTGTCTTGTATGGACTATTTAACAAGATCAGACGATGACGCTAATTCAGACTTAATGTATGTCCCTCTGACAAATTTAGGATGCGAATCAGAATTTTCAAAACTTAACAACCGAATCGGGGCCAGTGGTGGTAGAACATCCATTCAAATGTACTCGAGAAAAATGTTATTGTGACTAACGGACTTCTCATAGACTCTTCGTTCGAATCAAAGTCTCTTGAGGATAGGAAGGCATCCTGGAAATGGTTCAGGGGTTCAGAAAAAGTGAAGAAAGTGAAGAAATTAGAGAAAGATTTTCTAGCTACTGTGAATGCTGCAAAGAAATTGTCCCTACTGAAAAAAGAAGAGCTCAAAAAGAAAAAAGCTGGCAAAATATTGGCAGTTTTGGAAAATTGCAAAAAACATGGAGACCATATGACTCCAAACAACCTGGATTCTCTGTACAAACTGAACGAAAAGCAACTCCTCACAGAAATTGCTTATTTGAGACTCACCATCACACCAGATTTTCGTCAAATGAGACGTGTTAAAGTGAGAGACGAGAAATTCAAAGTGGAAAAATTTAGTGTAAACGAACCGAGAAATTCTATTAAGAATGCCTTACGACCAGTGGACAATGTTACTAGTGATGTTGATAATTTATTGAACAATGTGTTGTAAATATGATGATTTCATGATTTGAATTACATCATGGAACTGATATGAATGCCTTGTGTTTCTTCTGTACATGATTTTTTAATAAAATAATACCTTTCTTTTCCATTTTTGCCTATAACCGCTAAACCACGCATCGAATGTCTCTGATTTGTTCATTTTCAACTTCAGCGACCCAGAAAACATATGAAAAGACATTACATATGAGGGATAGCGGTTTTCTTAAGCATCAAACAGAGAAAACTATTTTCTTGCCCGCCATTTTGAAAAAAAATCCACTGAACCAGGCCAAAACTTCATTTTAGGTCCAAGAACCAGCCAGATTCGTATTCAGCAGCGAAAATGGCCATAGAAACCACTCGTCTTGTTGGCAATTTCCAAAAAAAGTCATTATTCTCCCACCCCGATTATTACCACCATTAAGATTATTATTACTATTTCCAATACTAATACAGTTATTATTCTTTTTATTATTAATTCTAGAGAGAACACCTCCATCGCTCCCACTCAATTTCGCTTTCAAACTGATCGGCTTTTACCCTCCCTCGACTGTTTCAACCTCGCTCACCGTCCACATTCGAAATTGCATCGTTCAACCATTTCTCCATCCGCCTCCCCTATGCTCGCACTTTCGCATCCCTCTGTATAACTGTTTGCCTCGCCCCGAAACTGTGTTTTATATATGTAGTCTTATACCGTTGCTCACCTCTCTATTTTTAATTGTCCCCAGATTTCGTATTCCGTAATTATGTTTACTGTCTGAAATTATTTTCTTTTGTAGTATACCGACTAAGGACTCCTAAACGCTTGTATTGTCTTAAAATTTTTTATTTATTTATTATGTTTACATTCCTATATGGTTCCCATATTCATTTTTCATACATCTTTCTATATACTCTCTCTGTATACACACACCCGCTCACATTTCCCTCCCGGCTCGCACTTCCGCATCTCATTATAAAACTGTTTCATGTGCACGAAACAGTATCTTTGTATATATATATATTTTTATATCCTTGCTCGCCTTCTGTTTTTAATTGTCCCTTGATCTCATATTCCTTAATTATGTTTATTGTCTGAAATTATTTACTTTTGCAGTACATATACCGACTAAAGACACACACACACACCACACACACACACACACACACACACACACATATATATATATATATATGTATCGGGTCGGCCAAGAAAAAAGGGAGACCTCGAACTTTGGCTGTAAAATCCAAAGTTATGGTCAGATTTCAATATGTTTTTCACATCCCACAACTAAGTACATTTCCTATATGGTGAGCCGATTTCAAAGAAAACTAATGAAAATTACGGATTTATTGAACATTTCTTTATGCCACTGGAAATTCTCCATTTACACTACTACTGCATTGTCGGGTCGCTAAAAAAAAAGGGAGACCTTTTAAATCCTTCATATCTCGGCAAATACGGTACATAGAACCATGAAATTTCAATATGTTAGTACTAGGTAATTTTATGGTTTCTATGCCATCTTTTAGCATTTTAGCTGAGAAATTGGATTTATGGTGAATATTCAAGAAAAATCTTGCTAATCATAGGTTCAAGTTGATAATTAAAGCGATTTTAATTAACGTAAGCCAACTGCACAAGGTTTGAACAAGCTTCTCAAGAAAATCGATAAAACAGGAGATATGAAAAGAATACCAGGTAGCAGTATTAAATTTGGCTACCAAACAGTCCTGATTTAAATCCTGTCGATTACGGCCTTTAGGAAAATTTGTCACAGAGAATTTATCTGGTCAAAGTAAGAAAGGTCGCTCATTTACGAAAGCTTCTTCTGGAAAAATGGGATGTGCTACCACAAGAACAAATCAATAAAGCCATAGATGAGTTTCGTCCTAGACTGAAAAAGGTTGTAGAAGTTCGTGGTAAACATATCGAGCAGTTCTTTTAACATCAAGGTAGCACCATATGTGAGTACTTTGTGACTTTTTATCTGCGCATATAATGCAGTAGTAGTGTAAATGGAGAATTTCCAGTGGCATAAAGAAATGTTCACTAAATCCATAATTTTCATTAGTTTTCTTTGAAATCCGCTCAACGTATAGGAAATTTACTTAGTTGTGGGGTATGGAAAAAATATTGAAATCTGACCATTTGGATTTTACAGCCAAAGTTCGAGGTCTCCTTTTTTGTTGCCGACTATCTATCTATCTATCTATCTATATCTATCTATATATATATCTATATCTATCTATCTATATATATATATATATATATATATATATATAATATATATATAATATATACACACACCTATATATCTATATATATATATATATATATATATATATATATATTATATATATATATATATAATATATATATATATATATATATATATATATAGATAGATAGATATAGATATATATATCTATCTATATATATTCTATCTATCTATCTATATATTATCTATATCTATCTATCTATCTATATCTATCTCTATATATATATATATATATATATATATATATATATACACCTTTGAACCTTATGTTGTTTCGTGTGTTGGTCTCTCTTCACACGGAGGTCAAGCTGGTGGCCCCGCCTCTAGGTCTGGCCTGGTGGAGGAGCGAGTTGCTTTCTTGCGCTCTCCACCGTACATAGCCAGGCACGCCCGGCTCATCTGGTACTGTCCTGAGCCAGGCATCCAGTCTTTTCTTGAAGACTTCAACTTTGACCCCCGTTACGTTTCTGAGGTCCTTAGGAAGCTGGTTGAAAAGTCTTGGCCCCCTGACAACCAAGCTATTTTCCTTCAGGGTTGAGGAGGTCCCTTGTCGTGCCTTTAATTTGGGAACACTACACATTCTGCCTTTCCTATTTTCCAGTGTTGTTTGAATGGTAATTGGGTTTAGTTTTAGGTTTGGTACCAGTTTTTCGATCATTTTCCATATGTAGATTATGATGTACCTCTCTCTTCTTCTTTCCAGTGAGTACAGATTTAGTTTACGTAGTCTTTCCCAGTAGTTGAGTTCTTTGCAGCCATCAATCTTGGCTGTGAAATGCCTTTGCGTTTCTTCTAGTTTATTAGTTTCTTCCTTTTTATATGGGGACGTCAAAACTGAGCAGTATTCAAGTTTTGGTATAATCAGTGTTTTTAGCAGGGGAATCATTACTGTCCTGTCCCTTCTCTTGAACGTTCTTAGAACCTGTCCGGCGACTCTTTTTGCTTTATTTATCGCTATCTGATTTTGTGTTTCGAATTTCGCATCATCTGTCATTATTATCCCGAGATCAATCGCTTTCATGCTTCTCTGAATTTCCTGTCTATCTGGAGCATAATATGCAGTCTGTTTAAGTTCTTCTTTTCTACCATATCTCAAGAGCTGAAATTTCTCGGCGTTGAATGACATGTTGTTGTCTTCTGACCATTTGTATATTTTGTTCGTGTCCCTCTGCAAGGCCTCCACGTCATGTACATCGCTGATTTTTCTGCTGATCTTTGTATCGTCTGCAAAGGATGTTACTATACTATTGCTGTTTACTCCGCTGTCTATGTCTGTTAGCATGATAATGAACAGGAGTGGGGCCAGTACTGTCCCTTGTGGTACTGAGCTGCGTACTTCCGATTCTGATGATGATATACCTTGAATTTTGACGACCTGCAGACGATCACTAAGGAAGTTGTAGATCCATTTTCCCACTTTGCCTGTTATTCCCATGTCTTTAATTTTATGTGCTATTATACCATGGTCACATTTATCGAAAGCTTTAGCAAAATCTGTGTATATAACATCGTAGTTGTCATTGCCTTCCAATGCATCTAGGATATTGTTGTAGTGCTCTATTAGTTGTGATAGGCATGATCTACCTGATCGGAATCCATGCTGATTTTCGTTGAATCTTTCCCGTGTCTCCAGGAAATCATAAATTTTCTCTCTAACTATTCTTTCAAATACTTTGGTGAGGTGGGACGTCAATGACACTGGTCTATAGTTCTTTGCTTGAGATCTGTCCCCTCCTTTATATATAGGGACAATGTTTGCTCTTTTCAAGATGCTCGGTATTTCCCCAGTGTCTAGGGATCTTCTCCATATCCAGTATAAAGGTGTAGCTATTTCATTTTTACAGTTTTTAATCAATAATGCGTTCCAATTGTCCGGACCTGCAGCTGAATGTAGTTTCATTTGTTCTATAGCTCTCGCTACATCTTCTGGTGTAAACTCAAAGTCTGTTATATACTCTCCTTGCAATTCCTCTTCAAAGAATGCATTTATGTCAGGTATCGCTTTGTCACTTTTTGGGGTACTGAAAACTGATTCATATTGAGCTCTCAATGTATCAGATATTTCTTTTGGATCGTCGGTTAGTTCATTATTTCCCGTCCTTAAGGGCCCAATAGCGGCGCGCGTTTTTGTTTTCCTTTTTGCATAGCTATAGAAGTATTTTGGATTTTCCTTTATTGCTTCTACCGCCTTTTCCTCTTCCCTCTCTGTATGGTCCTTAATCAGGGCTTGTATTTCCCTATCGATACCCTCCAGTTTTTCTTTTATTATTTTCCTGCCATTATCTCCGCAGTTTCCTAACTTCGCCTCCACTCTCTTTCTTTTGCGGAATAGTCTTCTCTTTTGCCTTTCTAGCCAGCTCCTCTTTCCTTTTGGCTGTGATTTCGGAGCATATTTTTCTAAAATTCTCAGCGTTTTTTCCTCCAAGTTGTTAGCATTTCTTCGTTGTTTTATTCTCGAAAATTGTTCTCCATTCTATTTGGGCCATGTGCGATCTGATTGCTTCCCAATTTATAGTCTTCGAGTTTAAGTTAAAGGCCCCGAATTTACTTCTTTCCACAATATGTGTATTGTCTTCTAATGCTGCCATCATATTTGTTGATATCTCGATTAAGTTGTGGTCTGAGATAATGGTTGGGGTTATTTTTATATCAGCAATCAAGTTCGTGTTATTCGTGAATACCAGATCCAGGCAGTTTTTTTTCTGGTATTTTCTGTTATCTCCTGTGTCAGCATAAACTCGTTTGTGAGAGCCATCAACATTTTTGCTTGTTCCTGATCTTCTCTTGTGCCCCCCTTGTCCTGGTGAATATATATATTCCTATTCACCTTTTTGTATTTTATAAATGGGAAGTTAAAGTCTCCGCAGATCATTATATTGGGGGATGGAGGGTTTATGGCCTTTATTAGCTTTCTAATGTCATCAATGGCCTCCGAGAATTTTTCGGTTGGGGTGCTTGGAGGTCTATAGATGACTATTACTATCAAGTTTAGTTTTTCTATTTTCACTGCTAGGAGTTCCACATAGCTGTTTGATTTACTTATTATCGTCTCTGTCATATGACCTTCCTGTACATATATAGCACAGCCACCTTTCCGTCTCGTCGTTCTATCCGCTCTTAGTAAGTTGAAGCCCTCTATATTTATCTCTTTCTTATCAATACAATGTTCGCAGTTTTCACAATTTCCTTGGCAATCTTTAAGATGAGTTTCTGTGAGGCATGCGATGTCCGCCCTTGTTTCGTCCATAAATCCTTTCAGGTACGAAACCTTATTGAGTGATTGGTTTGGTCTTATTCCTTGAATATTAGCCAGGACAATTTTTATGTTCTCTGTTTTTCGTTGCCCCTTGTGCATTTCAAGTTCGTTTTCCTTCGATATCGCTTGATTCGTTGCTCTATGATCCTCCGAAAGAGATCCGTTTCCTCCTACTTGTATTGGTAGCTTCTTGCCCGGTAGCGATTTGGCTCGGGGGTTTCCAGCTGTGTCAACTGCATGTGGATGACATTTAGCATTCGTAAGGTGTCTGAGATGTTGAAAAAATTTTCTTGTTCGCTTATTGTGTTCCTATTGTTGTTCCTATTGTTATTTTTATTCCTATTGTCATTTAAACTTTTTCCTTTGTTCGTTGAGTCCGTCGGGAGATGTTGATAGTAGCATTTATTCCCGAATTTGCAGGTTCCGTATTTTGCGTAAGTTCTGCAAATGTCCGGGTGGTAGAATTTACATCCGTCTCCAAATTTACAAGACCATTATTATAGAAGAAATTGCATATTGGGGGATGTTCATATATACATTGTCCTCTTTTAAATCTGCAATTTCTTTTATATAATACCTGCATATAATTCCTTCCCCATATTTACTCTTGGCTTTTGTTTTTTGCTCCTTATTGGGGGACAGTTTTACTTCGTTTACTTGACTGCCCTCTTGTCTTGTCCTATTTGTGCTATTTGTGCTAGTTGTGTTTGTGTCCTTCGTTGCCCTTATGCTGTGTGTTGTCTTTACACTCTTTGTCGCCTGTGTGTTTTCGGCCTCATTTTGTGACGGTATTTGAATTCTTTCTATTTCGCCTTTCTCCGTTTCTTCCGTTTTCCACTGTTCTTTGTTTCCACTTTCCTCTTTCATTCTCTTCTCGTAGTCTCTTTCTGCTTTAAATACCGTAAAAGAGTTTAATTCGGTCAAGCAGTTCTCGCAGAAAAATTTTATTCCATTAAACTGCTTTGCGTTCGTTATAAGGGAGATTTTTTCATCTCCCCATTCTAGGCATTTAAAATCAAAAAGTAGCTGACAAAAATCGCACCTATCGCCTCTGTCTCAGCTGTTGCAGTTTACAGATCCACAGAGTTGCATGTATGCATTAATTTCCATGTTGGTGAAGTGACTCAAAAAGGGGGTATTATGGGAGGTATTGGGTGGGGGATGACTCAAGCTGTGTGAGGGAAAGAATTTTCCGTTACTCCAGGGTAGGGGATGTGGCACGCTGTATACTTCTCACTGATTGGTCCTCTCGACGTGGCTGCGGGGGATAATGGGGGGATATTTGCGGGCACTTCAAAAACAAAACTTTCCTCACAAAGAGACTCGGAAAAATAACAAAAACAAATGCTGTATATATTAATTCACTTTGATTTTATTCACTTTTTTGGTATACGCCGCGATTTTTACTTTTTTAAAAAGAAATACCGCTATGCACTATCAATTAACTCACAATATCGGCACCGTTTAAAACTGATTAACTGCAGGATTTTTACTGTAATATCGCTTTTATTCGGACTTCGATCGAAACACGTGTAACCGCCACAACAGCAAAATATATATATTATATATATATATATATACACACACACACACACAACTATATACACACACACACACACACCTTGGTTAACATTGGTTTTGCTTCCGCCCGAATTGTTCATTCTGACAAAAGTCAAGCTTGTCACTCCGCCTTAGACCTACAGTTTAACGTGGAATCCGAACCGCGACCCAACACGAGTGGTCAGAAATTACAAAGTCCCCATCAGTAGCCCAGCGTCTTAACCACTAGGCTACCCAGAGTGCCCATTTATCTACTAACCAATTTTTAATGTGTGGAAGGATGCGCGCCGCCTGCCGTCACCGGGTTTCGAACCTGCGGCCGATGGATTCGTAGTCATCGATGCTAACCACTACACTACATAAACATATATACACCCACATACTGTATGTGACACACGTGTATTCGTACTATGTATGCATGACATACGCTATATCCAAATTATTATTAATGAATTCCCTAGTTTTTATGTAATTGAATTTCTTTAAAATCTTCCTATTTACAGCGTATCCTTGCGTATCTGACTACTTGTGAGTAAATACCTTGGTACGTTAAACTCTTTCTAATTAAGCTATCTTTAAAAAGGAATGTTATTACATTTAATTGTTCATTTTAATATAAACACACCAGGCAACTAGTTTTTCATTTGTAAGTCGTATACTCAAGTCTAGACAGTTTTCTTTGTCTCTCTTGTCATTTCCTCTTTCTAATTTTAATTCTGGTGGGTAAATTTGTCGTCGTGTATATATATATATATATATATATATATATATATATGTATTGCTATTGTAATTGATAGTACATAGGAATTTTGTTCGTGATGAAAAGAAAATATTGTTTATTTTCCTTCGTCGTTCGTGAACAACGAGAACATGTGTTTATTGAAGGGAAGGCAAAACAATTTCGTGGTGGCAATTTTACAGCGAGAAAAACCTAATGGAAGAAGCGTTCTCAAAATATGTTACGTTTTGGAGTGAAAAAAAATTTACTGGAATCGCTTTTCACTTTTTCCAAAGTATTTTCAGCCTTTTGGTGTTTCAATTTTGAATTGTTTTTGGTATAACGTCACTTCATGTTTGGTTTCATTCTTTGGAATAGGGTAGGCGCGCAGCTAGACTTCTAAATTTGAAGGGTCAAGAAAATTATCAGGGGAGGGGGAATACTAACCTCGTAGTACGAGTATTGTAAATGTAATAAATGTAACGAACTTATAGTTCTGTATATTATAATTTATTATTACATCTAGTTTTAAAAGCATCTTATTTTTACAATTTTTTTCAACATTTTTTATTAGAATCTTACAATTGGTTTTAGTTTGATATCGACAATACTTGGGGGTCTCAAACTAGAATTTTGGGGGAGTAGTTGCCCTCTCAGGCCCACACACCCCTTGGCTACGCCATTGCTATAGAGTATTGTTGTTGAGGCTTATTTATTTTGGGTATTGTTTTGTCCAAATGGTTAAAAAACTAAAGTGTGTTGCATGTAGACACTGCCCTACTGCACCATAAATCAATAAAGACTTGATAAAATTACAATACAGATATCTTCAGCACGGCTACGTCATGGTCACGTGGTAACACCGCTTTCACTTAGATCAGGGGTGTTCAAACCTGTGCGCACGGCCACATTTGTGCCCGCGAAGCCATTTCGGTGTGCCCGCGAGTAGCCACTACTGTAGATAAGGTTTTAGAGACCGGTTAGTAGAAAGAATATTGCAATTAAAACCAGATAATAATATTTTTTATGTATTTTATGTATTTTTTATTATAATATTTTTTTTATCTGCCCGCATGTGGTCCAGCATTTGGAAAATGTGCCAGCCTGCGAAAAAGTTTGAGCACCCCTGAGTTAGATCAACGAAGTAAGGGACGTTGTATCTGCTCAGTGATTGGATCGTAATCGTCCTCTAAGTTCAGATGATGTACCGACCTGTAAATAGTTCGGATCCCAAATAAAACTGTAATTTTCCTCCTTCACATGCCCTTTGCCGGAACACATGAGGTTAAACAACCCCAAAAAAACAACATATCTTCAGCATGGATTCTAGTGGGAGAGTGTTAAGCGTTTTGATCACAAATAAGAATTATAAAAGTAATGACTTTAATAAGTTCTAAACATACACGTATATACTGTATACAGTATATATATATATATATATATATATATATATATATATATATATATATATATATGGGATAGAACTCAGAATGGTTCCCTGAGGTTTTTTATGATACACACAAACCGTGCATGGAACAAGGAACTCTTCTGGGAAAATTAAACCCACTATAGTCCGAATAAGTAAGAGTAAATGACAAACACTACAGTAGGGCTAGGCTACTTTAAACCCTCGACCCTGTCCCAAAGATGGATCCTATCTGCTTTGCAGATAGCTGGTGAGGGAGGCTATATTTTTGGGGCCTCTTTGCGAGTGACCCGTTGTTCACGTCAGGCTAACATCATGAAAAATTAAAAATTATAGTGTTTGTCATTTAACATTACTTATTCGGAGTATAGTTGATTTAATTTTCCCAGAAGAGTTCCTTGTTCCACGCACAGTCTGTGTGTATCATATATATATATATATATATATATATATATATATATATAATAGAGAGAGAGAGAGAGAGAGAGAGAGAGAGAGAGAGAGAGTGTCCCAATAAAATGATTCTATTTTTATTTGCCTGTTATTTTATAATGGATATATATTTTATTATTGGGGTTTCTTCTTCAGAACGGTAACAGATTGGGTTTTTTATTGGAATCCTCTTTAAAGACTTTGTCTACACGGAACAATATGGCTGAACCCTTAAAGAGTGATGATCCCGTTTGCAGCTGGAACAGAAAATCAAGATCGTTTTTTTTTTAGCAGGAAGGAGACGCCAAGGGCAAATGTCCTCAAAAGCGCCCCTCCCATAGAAGAAGAAGAGAGCCAAAATCAAGGTCCAAGGTTTTCAAGATGCCGAGACACTCTGTGTTTGAAAGATGGGAGGTCATAGACAAGAGGAAAGATGGATTGAGGAAGATTGTTCCACAGTTGACCGGTTGAGTAGATGAAGGACTGAAAATACCGATTAACCCTTGCATCAGATAGTTGGACAGAAAAGGAATGAGAAAGTGGAGAAAGTCTGGTGCTGCGTGGTCTCCTTAAAGGAGGGGGCATGCATTTAGAGAGTTCAGAAGAGCAATGTCCGTTATGATAGCGATAGTAAAGAGATAATGAGGCAACGTTGCGACGAAGAGATAGAGATTGAGGACAATCAGTAAGAGGCAGGGAATTGATGAGACGAAAAGCCTTTGATTCCATCCGTCAAATACGACTGTGTGGGTTTCACCACCCCACACATGAGAAGCATACTCCATACATGGACGAACAAAACTCCTGTACAGAGACAGCAACTGAGTCGGGGTGAAGAAACAGAGGAGGCGGTACAGCACACCTAACCTCTTAGAAGCTGGTTTAGAAAGAAAGTATATATGATTTTTCCAGGAAAGATCACGAGAAAAAGAAAAGCCAAGAATGTTAAGAGAAGAGGACGGATTGAGTTGTGTGTTGTTGAAGGTAAAAGGATAGTCGTGTTGAAGATTGTGACTAGTAGACAGATGGAGGAACTGAATTTTTGAGGCATTGAAAGCCACGAGGTTTTCTCTGGCCCAATCAGATATAGCAGAAAGATCAGAGGTCAGGTGTCCCATAGCCATCCTACACGAATCATGAAGCGACTGCTGTGAGGGTCGCTGACTACGAAACCATCGGCCCCGGGTTCGAGACCCGATGGCAGCCGGCGCGCAGCAAAACCCAGCTGTTCATCCTTCCACACAATGAAGAAAGTGGTTGGTAGATAAATGGGTACCCTAGGTGGCCTAGTGATTAAGAAGCTGGGCTGCTGATGGGGCGTGGTTCGGATTCCACGTTAAACTTTAGGTCTAAGGTGGAGTGAAAAGCTTGACCTTCGTCAGAATGAACAATTCGGGCGTAAGCTAACTAAAGGCTAAAGGCTAAAGGCTATATATATATATATATATATATACGTGTATATATATATATATATTGTGTGTGTGTGTGTGTGTGTGTAACGCCTTACCGCTTGATTGAGGTTATTACCTCTCTGGCGTCGCTACGTCAAGGTTATTGACGCCGAATTTAATTAATTGATAAACTGTAAACATTAAATATTTATACAAGAATTTTTTTTGAGAGAGAGAGAGAGAGAGAGAGAGAGAGAGAGAGAGAGAGAGAGAGAGAGAGAGAGAGAGGTTGTACTTGTGTGCTTATTTGGTGTTGGAGTAATCATTTACTCAACATGGATAAATATATGTAATAGGATAGTGGTAGGATCTGGAGAGGAAGTAGTTGTTGTAGTTTACGTAGCGGTAAATGAGTTACAAAAAAGTAGGCGGAGGAGGTATTACCGTATTAGTTACATCTAGAGAGCTGATTGGTTAGATGGAAGAGTGTCGCAAAAGGTGTTAGTTCTGGTGTACTTCCGAGAGTAGATGTTGGTGTTGGATGATCATCTCGGTTCACATGTTTGAATGAGAGAGAGTGCTTTATGCGCTGTAGAAGATCTGTGTTTTCTGGATAATTTGGATAAGTTCTTTGATGAGAGAAAGTTTTTACGATGGACTAGGATTTATACACTTAAAAAGTGAGACAGTTTGAGTGTTGAGTGATTGTATGAGAACACAGATGAGCCACAGAAACAAAGAAGTGTTGCAGGTAAGAGTATGAACTATAAAATGTTTTAATACAGATGTACAAAGAATAATTATGAGTAGAAGTTGAGCTCAGAATAAAACGGTGAGAATACGGTGTAAGCAGGAAGAAGATTCCATTCGAGCAGCAAAAGAATGTGAGGCTAACTTAAATAATGATAATATTATTTTTTTGAATTTGTCAGGGAAACGTGTGCCAAGAATACCATTCCATCAACATCTTACTCTATAGGCACTCCATAGGAGTGTATGGGGAGGAAGAAATAGCTAAGTTATGGAGAACTCGTTATTCAAACATCTTTAACAGTGTGAAGAGAGTTAATCTTAATGTGGGCTGCATTGACCTGTCGAATGAGTATTTAAAGTATGCTAATGCTGTAATGAATCATCATATCTCATTGTTGTTCTCAGCCATGCTTGCTCACAGTTATATTACTGGCAGATTTTATAAGGATATACATCACACCCCTTGTCAAAAATAAATATGGGAATATTCTCTCTAGCGCTAATTAAATACCTATTGCTGTTCCCTCCTCCTTCTCAAAACTACTTCAGAAACTTTTGCGACGTCGACTAAATGATTATTTATGGAAGTCTCCTAATCCTGCGGTTCTCAATAGGGGGTCCGCGGACCCCTAGAGGTCCGTGAGTTGTGTTTAACCCTTTAAGGACTGAAGGTACAAATTGCTAACGTTTCAAATACAAACATTCATAACTTAACCTTACAAAAAATTCAGGGCTTAAAGGGTTAAGGGGTCCGTGAGTTGACTAGATTACATTCAGTAAAACAACTTAATTTCCATTTTTTGTGGTGGCTAATTTTGACCTCTAACCGATAACATTTTCGGTTACCTGAAACTTTAAAGTTTTTATAAATGTTGTTTTCTTACGACCATCTTATGTTTTCAATTCATGAACTGTGAGTTTTTGATACAAATGAGCCCCTTCCCTGTTTTTATGCTGTCTTTTTTTATGTAAACAGAACAGCGGTAAGTTTTACGCATTTTTATTACATTTTTACTCCGACTTTGAAGTATAAATCAAGACTAAAAAACTATACTAATCTGGATACCTCAATTTGTCTATATGCTACTTAATCATAATGCAAAAGATAATTTTTGGGGAGGGGTGCCCCAAAAATATCAAGATTTTGATAAGGGGTCCGCAGTACAAAAAAGGTTGAGGAACACTGTGACCTAATCGGTCTAGTTTCAAAAGGTTTCACTCAACTGACCTGTGCATTTATATTTTGAAGAATATTGTATTTAAATATAGTGACAGCAATTCAACTATGTATAGTTGCTTCTTAGACATAAGAGCAAAGCATATGATAGAATGAATCACAATATACGATTTAAAAAATTAGAAGACAGGAATGTTCCACTATATGTTTTTAATATATTGAAATTTTGTTACACCCACCGAACGTTTATGGTTAGATAGGGTATTGTATTGTCTGAATAATTTGCTTCCTCTTGCGGAGTTAGATAAGATTCCTTGCTCTCTCTCCTCTTTTAATATGTATATTGATGGATTAATTACTTCTCTTAATGAGGCAAAAGTTGAATGTTGTATAGATAACATGAGGATAAATAATTTGGTCTTTGCCTATGGCTTGGTATTAATAAGGTTTTCCGTTAAAGTCCTGGATCATCTTATAAAAATTTACGAATTATATTCACAGAACCACGATATTAATTTTAATGTTGCTAAAACTAAGGTTATGCGGTTCCATCCTAAAAGCTCAAACCAAACAGCTGATATAACTTTCAAAATAAGAGGTGAATCAATAGAGCAAATACAAGAATTTAATTATCTGGGTCAAATTATCACCAACTGTTTAAGTGACAACTCAGATATAAGAGAACAATATCGAAATTTCTGTGCTAAAGCAAACAGGATTATAAGAAATTTCAGATTCTGTATAAACGAAGCTAAAGATACATTTTTTTCATATTTTCTGCACTAATATCTATGGGCAGAAACTGTGGGCTTATTATAAAAATGGTTCTGGCAGGACACTAAATTTGCTTTATAACAGATTTTTTAGGTTGCTGTATAAATTACCCCCCAAGATGCTCATCTTCACAAATGTTCAGTGATCACAATATCTCAAGCTTCCCGGAGGCAATAAGATTTACTCAATTCATTTTAAGGCAAAGAATTTAAAACTCAGACAATCTAGTTGTCGAAGCTATTCATCAATCCTGCTTTATGTCTTCTGGACTATGGACTTGTTGGTATGAAAATGTTTGTCTATGGCCCCGCTTAATACTAATATTGGTATTTTCATTACGTGCTTTTTTGTTTTGGCTTTGGGTAGTTTTTGTAATACTTTTTTTTATTACTTGTTTCATTAGGTGTATTTTTTTTTAAATCCTAATTTTTAGTTTTTAAATTTAATACTGTTTAATTAATCGTATCGTTTATTACCTTCATGAATATTGTACTTTTTGTGGGACTTATATCCTGTTAATAAAGTTTATCATTAACATTATCATTATCATTATCGTATGTAAAATAAAACTATGAGATGGGTGACAAGTGAAGGAATGAAGAATGGATACGATGGATGCAATGAACGAACGAAGAGGAAATGAGAACAAGTGGAAAATGAAGCTTAAAAACATTACCAAAGGGGTAGGAGGACAGTTTCCCCAACTAATCTAAAAACTCCGCTACCCGAGGTAGAACGCTCCTTACCCAAGCACCAAAAAGAGAGGACAAATCACATCCTACCTTCGCTGTTTCGAGAGATGAAGCCGCCGCAAGTCCCGGACCGATAATAGGACACTCGACCAGCAAGTATTGCACATTAAAGGGGACAATACAATCATCATAGTAGGACCGTGTACGGGAGTCAGAAGGCTGGCTAATCGGAGAAGAAGCGCCCTGACAGTTTCAGAATCGCATTTTGATCCTCGGGGAGAGGAGGTCAAAGCAAGAAGAGTGAGTTAACCTGGGAGAAAGTAATGAATTTCATTTCCCCATCCCCCAAACCAGCATGGAGCCCAACAAGGAGAGATCTTCCGCCACGGGTGAAAACACTCCAACAACCTCATGGGTAATGGAAAGGAATACACAGGTAACGTTTAGAGCGTCTCATGGAAGCCCCACCACTATTGATGTTCACTTGACCCCTAGCTATCTTTCGCAAGACCAGAAGAGTGATGCAGCGGAGCCACAATGAACTTCCCATTTTACCCCTATCGCTCATCAAAGAAGTGTGTCTTTCACCAAGGAGCCGCAGCTCCAAGGCAAACACAACTTCCAGATGGAGGGAAACTGAATGATACTGTGCCCCGGCCCCAGCCCCAAAAACCAAGGGACATGGACAGCACTTAGTCTGGCCTCTTTGTTTATCTCCTGGCATGGATTCCACTTTCCAGAAGAGCAGACGACATGAGTGCGGCACGCAATCTAACCAATCTACTCAATCTCATTGCATATACTTTTTCAATGGACAGAGTAAGTGCATTTTAAGTATTTTTACTTCATTTCATTGGTACGGAAACATTTTCCAATCATACAGGGTGGCCCAAAAGGTACCTATCAAGTTTAAGCCTTTATTTTACCAAAACTATTGAGAGTACAAAGATAGTTCAAACGCCATTCAAATCATCATCTCAAGCCATTTATATGACATTGTGTTCGATGTGCTGATCCTCCACTGCGACGATTTTTCGTAACCTCATCCCAAAATTCTGTATCACGCTGTGGAGAACCTCTGTCGGAATATCGACGATTTGACGTTCAATCGATGATTTCAGCTCCTCCAAACTCTTTGGGTTTCTCTGGTAAACTCTATCTTTGAGGTATCCCCACAAAAAGAAGTCACACGGGTTGAGATCAGGCGAATAGGCAGGCCAATCACTGCCGCTTCCATAGTGCTTCCGATAGTGCAAACCAATGACATTCTCTCCAAACTGATGTTAAACGAATGGCGTGAGTAGTATAGTGTGTCAGCAAATTTTCACCGAATTCTATTCATTCGTTTCGGAGAAAATTTAAGTTAATGTTGGTAGGTACATTTTGGGCCACCTTGTACATTCCTTGTAATTTAATTCGTCCATTTCGAAAACACTAACTTTTAATACGAAATAGCCGCTATGATAATTACCCAGAACTAATGTTGGATAAAAATTAATTTAATATTGCTCGATTTCCTAAAGGGAAAAATAATTTTGGAATTGAGTTGGCCAAAATTTACTTAATTGGCTCGCTAAACATCGTAAACATTGGGATGAAAGTCATCATTAGAGCTTGTTTCCCTTTTCGTTTATAAAGGGATTTATAGCGTTCGGTAAACCTACTTCCATATCGCTCCATCGTTCGTAACAAAACAACATTGCAATTTCATTTTAACCTCCATTTATGAATATGAAAGAAGTTTGGGTGTGTATATATATATATAGGGTGGCGCAAAAGTCGCGCACCATAGAAATTTTCAGTGTTGACTATAATATATGAAATTATTATTTTTCTTTTAGGGAGGGGATGGCTGCGAAATTAATAATAGACGAGAGGGTGAGTTTGGTTTTAATGTACCAGGTACTACAAATCGATCACTCGGTAAATTCTGTACCGATTCATCGATTTGTAGTACCTGGTATTCCATACATTAAAACCAAGCACACCTTATCGTCTATTGTTAATTTCGCAGCCATCCCCTAACTAAAAGAAAAAATAATATATTATAGTCAACACTGAAAATTCCTATGGTGCGCGACTTTTGCAATGCCCTGTACATACTGTATATTGTGAAGTATTATTGTTTATAGATGTATAAGAACTTGTAGGAAATGCAGCTATACGTATATGCAGGTTTTAAAACACCAAAATTGTCACTTTAATGGGGAAACTACTTGTTTTTATAAATAGTTCTGTTTTTTCTTGTCTCTGTATGTTTGTCAAATCTGTCTGTCTGTCTGTCTATCGCTCTCTCTTTCTGTCTCTGTCTGTCTGTCTGTCTGTCTGTCTGTCTGTCTGTCTCTGTCTATCTCTCTCTCTCTCTCATCTCTCTGTCTAATATTCATCTATCTAATTATTAACCCTTTAACGTATAGCGTCCCCTTTATTGATTTTATTCTGGTGAACGCCAGACCAATTCATTCGATCTAAAAGAGGATCCCAATTGCATCAAGGGGTTAATTTATTGCATGGAATAAAGCGGGATAAAGTCTTTGTGGTGTCCTTTTATACAAAAGCTATTGTTTGCTAAATTTAGGAACATACACTGGAATTTATATAGTCGCATACTTAAATCCATATGTCGAAATTGCGGTATACGTAAAAATTCAAGATATGCAAAATTACCTAGAAATTTTTTAGTCATCATCATCATCATCATCATCATCATCATATATACTGTATATATATATATATATATATATATATATAGTAGTTACGATAGAAATGTTCTTCGGGAACCTTATCCTCAATAGGAATATGAAAACAAGAGATACGACTCTCAACATTTATTGGCCAAACGTTTCGGTCCACTCAGGGGCCATCTTCAGTGACTAAATAGAAGCATCTAAAAATAATCATAAAACTAAAGTAAATACAAATGTCAAACTGTACGATAATAAAATCTAACACAAAAAAAAGTTAAAAAGTTGTTAAAAAACTATCTGGATTATAAAACAAAATAAAAGTAAAATTAAAACAAACTAAAATTTCAAAATTAAAAGTTTAAAAATGTTAAGTTTAAAATTTAAAAATTTAAAAAGGACTAACCTGGATGGTAAAAGTTACAAATAACAAGTGGAGAAAAAGGAAAAAACAACTTAAGTTAGTGCGTTGGTTGCGTTTAAAAGGTGTTGGTTGGTTAGGAAGTATGTAATTTTATCGAGGAAAGGCTGTCGTTTAGTTCAGGATTTAATTTCTTGATAAAAAGGGATTCTAAAATTTTAAGATCAAGTGAATTAGGAGCAGACGACAAAATCGCAAAGGAGTCCTGGGGGCACGGGTGGTCATGGGTCTCTGAATGATGCCGAATAGCAGAGGATTCAGGAGTGGAAAGAGGGCGAGAAGTTCGATAAGAAAAACCCAAATGCTTCGAAATCCTAAGTTTTAACTGTAGGGCAGTCTGCCCCACATAACGACTTTGGCAGGTCGCACATGTATATAAATAAATAACAAAGGATCTCAAAAGCACGGGGAGAAATATATATATATATAAGAAATATTTCAGTTACATTCGTCCTTATCTTTTGAACCATACATAGGATAGTTATGAAAATTTTACCATTCGTATGGAAAAATTTAACAAATAAAAAGATTAGTTTAACTAGAGCATATAATGTAAAATATCAAGGAATTTGAGGAAAATAAAAAACAGTTAAAATGCAAAAGGTTTCTTACATTTATTTACAAGATTATTTAATAATTTATGTGTCCACCTTAGGCTTCAAGAATCCAAAATTTTTATCAGTAGTTGGCTGTTTATTGATTAGAGACATGGAAATTCTGAATTCTAGAATTTTCTCTAAGAATCTTCATGGACGAAGAAAACCTCTGTCACGAAAAGCGCACAAAGAAGCTCATTTAAAGTACGTCAAGGATCATCAAAATGATGGATTTGCATTCCGGAAGAAAGTTCTCTGGACAGCTGAAACCAAAATTGAATTGTTGGAGAACAACGATTAACGGTATGTTTGACGAAAATCGAATGCTGCATTCTATGAAAAAAACATCCTTACTACTGTTAAACATGCGAGTGGTAGTTTTCTTCTTTTGGGATGCCTTAGTGCGTCTAGTCCAAGAAAGCTTGTTGCCATCAATGGAATCTTGAATTCGAAGAAATATCAGAAAATTTTAGAAGAAAATATATTGTTTTCAGTTCGGTAGTTGCCAATGGTTCGCAATTGGGTACTGCGACAAGATAATAACCCAAAACATAAAAGTAAGAGCACCTTGAAATGGTTTTAACAAAAGAATTTCAAGCTTATCGAGTGGACCAGTCAAAGCCCGGATTCTTTTTGCAAAAGAAGCAACTCTGAATGAAGTGAAGCAATTTTCTTTAGAAGAATGTGCTAAAATTTCTACAGAGAAATGTCGAAACCTTGTAGAAAAATACCCAAAACGAATCATTGAAGTTATTCAAGCAGTCATTCATTAAATAATTTTGTAAGTAAATGTACGAAAACTTTTGCATTTTTACTTTCTTATTTTCCTCAAATTCATTTGGTGTTTTACATGATATGTTGGTGTTAAACTAATTTTTTACTTGTTAAATCTTCAAACGAATGGTAAACTTTTCATCGCTACCCCATGCATGGCATAAAAGATAAGGACAAATATAATTGAAATATTTCTCTCTATGAATACTTATAAGCACCAGGAAGGAGGGGCCAAGGGCAAATGCCCGCAAAAAGCACCCCTCCTATAGAAGAAGAAGAAAGCCAAAATCAAGGTCTGGGGTTTTCGAGATGCCTAAACATTGCGTTTGAAAGATTGAAGGTCATAGCCAGGAGGAAAGATGGACTGAGGAAGATTGTTCCACAGTTGACCAGTTGCGTAGATGAAAGACTGAAAATACCAATTAACCCTTGCATTAGATAGTTGGACAGAAAAGGAATGAAAAAGTGTAGAAAGTCTGCTACTGCGTGCTCTCCTTAAAGGAGGAGGCATGCAGTTAGAGTGTTCAGAAGAGCAATGTCCGTTATAATAGTGATAGTAAAGAGAAGTGAGGCAACATTGCGGCGAAGAGAGAGAGATTGAAAACAATCAGTAAGAGGCGGGAAATTGATGAAACGAAAAGCATTTCATTCCACCCGGTCAAGTACGGGTGTGTGGGTTCAGCCACCCCACACATGAGAAGCATACTCCATACAGGGGCGAACAAGACTCCTGTACAGAGACAGCAACTGAGTGAGGATGAAGAAACCGCGGAGGCAGTACAGCACACCTAACCTCTTAGAAACTGTTTTAGAAAGAGAGTATATGTGATCTTTCCAGGAAAGATCACGAGAAAAGGAAACGCCAAAAATGTTAAGAGAAGAGGAAGGATTGAGTTGTGTGTTGTTGAAGGTTAGGGGATGGTTGTGTAGAAGACTGTGACGAGTAGACAGATGGAGGAACTGAGTTTTTGAGGTATCGAAAGCCACAAGTTTTTCTCTGCCCCAATCAGATATAGCAGAAAGATCAGAGGTCAGGTGTCCCACAGCCGTCCCACGCGAATCATGAAGTGACTGCTGTGAGGGAGGCTTTGGGAAGCGGGTGAAGAAATGAAGAGTGGAATCATCGCCATAGGAATGAATAGGACAGGAAGTACGAATTAAAAGATCATTAATAAATAAAAGGAAAAGAGTGGGTGAGAGGAAAGAACCCTGAGGAACACTACTGTTAATAACTTTCGGAGAAGAACAGTGGTCATCTACAACTGCAGCTATAGATCGTCCAGAAAGGAAATTAGAGATGAAGGCACAGATAGAAGGATATAAACCGAATAAGGGCAGTTTCGAAATAAAAGATTTGTGCCAAGCTCTATCAAAAGCTTTTGATATGGCTAGCCCAATAGCCAAAGTTTCACCGAAATCCCGAAAGGAGGATGACCAAGAGTCAGAGAGATATGCATGAAGATCGCCAGTAGAACGTCCCTTCCGGAATCCATACTGACGATCTGAAAGAAGATTGTGAGAAGAAAGGTGTTTAAGAATCTTCCTATTAAGGATAGATTCATAAACTTTGAAAAGGCAAGAAATCAAAGCAATTGGACGATAGTTGGAGTGTTGAGAACGGTCACCGTTCTTTGGGACAGGCTGAATGAAAGCGAACTTCCAGCAGGAAGGAAAAGTACCAGATGAGAGCCAAAGATGAAAGAGTCTGCCTAGGCAAGGTGTCAGCACAGAAGCACAGTTCTTAAGAACAGCAGAAGGAACACCATCAGGACCATAACCCTTCCTAGAGTTGAACCCAGATAGGGCAGAAATAACATCTTCAGAAAAGATTTTAATTTCAGACATAATAAAGTCAGAGGGAGGAGGAGATGGAGGAACAGCACCGGAATCGTCCAAGGTTGAATTGTAAGCGAAAGTTTGAGCGAAGAGTTCAGCTTTGTCAGGAGAAGAGACGGCAACTGTGCCGTCGGAATGGAAAAGAGGAGGGAAAGAAGAGGAAGTAAAGTTGTTGAATAAGTTCTTAGCTAGATGCCAGAAAGAGCGAGAAGAATTAGAATTGGATATATATATATATATATATATATATATATATATATATATATATATATAAAAACTGTTCATTTTTTAACTATTCTTGCGGTGGTAGAAAACTGGACAGAAAAGCATAAGACTATCTACCCACTCTCCGTTCCCTCTCCGCCATAGGGGTTTACGTAAAAAAGTTGAAAAAATACCTTGAGCCTGGAAAAGTAGCGAAGGAAATTTTACAGGAAAGAGGAGAATATATAAGCTAGCTCTACAATTACTCCATGCACACAGAGATCGTACACTTGATAGCACTGCTGTATAAACTAACAAATAATATACTTTTGCCAATTGCACATCAGCCACAAGGTATCGTCACAGAAACCTCGAACATATGGAAACAAGAATTAAGAACAGAACATCATGCCCTCACCCATTACGTGCATCCAGCCAACCAAAAGAAAAAAATTTGTTGGTAGAAATGCAACGCTGCGTCTCTACCTCACCTAATCCATGCCATACATTTTTTTTTAAAGTTTTGTTGTTATGAAATTATGTGCTTCTACAAATTATTTTTTTTCTCTATTCTTAGACATATTAACAAGGCATGCAAGTGTGTGAGCGTGTTTTCTGTAATTAGATGTCTGTTCTTTGTCTACCATCTCTTTGAATGTCGCCAAGTTCTATGCAGCAACTAATATATTGAATCATTCCTACTTCGAGGTATTGTGCCACCACGAGAGTAGCGAAAATCTTTTTCCGGTGAGGAATATCAGTGAGAGGTCCGTGTATTTTTCTCCGTGTACTTGTCCTTTATGGCGAATAAAAGTGTTTTGTGGGTAATCAACGTTGTCGCTATGGTAAATTAAAGACTCTCCCACTTAGAGGTGTTCATGAGGTAAGTGATAAAAAAATGAGTTGTTCGATGGTTGATCACGCTCTGTGGGGCACAATCAACCAAAGACGTCTCTCTAAAGTTGGGGGAGAATTAAGTGTAGGAAGAAATGTCTAAACAAACTTCGTATGTTATAATATTATTTTCTTAAATTATATGCATCTTTTCCGTTTGGAGCCCACCACCAGATTCTTTTGAAAATAGCCCCAGCAGTGCATTTTGACCCCCTCGAATACGAAAATAACATTCTTTTTTTTGAGAAATGCGAACATTTTGGATAATAGGGCAATAAAAATGCGAAATATATTACATGATATTTATTATGCAAAATAGGGAATTGTGAAGATGTTTAGTTTGTGGAAATGAACGTCTGGTGAGTGATAAAACATTAAAGCCGGTATTGCTTCATGTAGCGGAAAATTCTGTTTGTCCAGAGGCACAAATGTTCGAACAAGGCTGTACACGCTTCAGCAGTTTATGGTGTGACTCACTCCCCCCAGCGAGCCGCCCACCCATGTACCTCATCCCTCCAAAACACACGAGTTCGAACAAACCCGTACACGTTTCATCAGTGTGACTCACTCCGCCCGTGGAGCCGTTCCATCCACCTGTGGCTCATAGTTATCTCAGAGCTTGAACCAACTGGGCGTGCGAATATGATGGAACTTCCTTTGAGAAGCATTCTCAATGACGTGTACGATATCTCCGTGACGAAGTCATTGCGCGTGTTCAGGCGTGAAACCGGCACCATTAATTATGTACTTGAAACGATTTACAGGCAAGCAAACTCTGGTAAACGTAATGTTATTTATTTAAGTGTTGAGGAGATGAATAGTCTTCGTGATAGTTGAGAAGTGCAAAGAGGACCGTTATAAAATACCTGCAGGTGTAGGTACAAGAAGAGAGCAGATTAGTGACGCCCCCTCATATGTCGTTGTTTGCACGTTGTGTATAAATAACGTTCAGCCATGTATTGATATACGACTGATGTGGAAGAATGCATCTGATAGTAACGTTCTTGTCCCTACGCGAAACCGTTTCATCCTCGACAGAATGTTTGAAATCGTCTGATTCCGCAAGCTGAAGCCTTTATTAGACGCTCGTGTTACGGATATGATTTATTTTGACACGGTTCTTGAATACACATACACCGCTCTGCTAGACGGATTTATCGAAAGTAGGAATGAACAAGGCGAGAATGGCCTAGAGCCGGATGCATATTTAAAGGGTTTAGATTCTTCGAAATATCCCGAACTTTCTTACAAAGCACTTGAGCGGTACAGGGCAGAGCTTGCCTACACTATTCACCCTGAAGAGCTGTATCTCTATATAATGAATAACTGTCGTTACGACTTGGAAGATTATTTCAATTCCCGCTATGCAGAGTGAAGAAGAGTTCACGATTGAAAAGCTCGGGACGTTAAGAAAAAACCCTCGATTGGAAAGGCGTGTGGTTAACGATGAAATTTTTTTGCGTGTTTTTGATTGTATTCTAGCCGTGTTTAAAGATAACTTGCCAACCGAATGTAAAGTGGGCACAAAAATAGTATTAAACGATATGAAATCCATTTATGTCGAGTATAGGCATCCGTATAACTTGAGCGGTGAAGTAATGCTTAGACGGTTTTACCGTGTAGTGCAAAGTAATAACGATGTGAATGTGGACTCGATTACGTGTGAGTTTAGCGTTTTGCGCTGTAGAACATAAAGTATTTTGATGTACATTTATTTATTTATTTGTGTATTTATATATATTTATATATTTCCTGTACTAATATGCAATTGATTATACGTTTCGTATATTATTATTTTCAATATATTTAATTATTTAATATAACCGTATATATATATATATATATAAATTTTTCCTGTACTAATATATTGATGGTTATACTACAAAGTTTTGTATATTATTGATTATATATTTCTCGTTCGTATTTCTTATGCTATTATTATTTTTTGATCATATATATTCCATTGCATATTTATTTTGATTATATATTCATCGTTCGTATTTCTTATACTATTATTATTTTTGATCATATATATTCCATTGTATATTTATTTTGATTATATATTCATCGTTCGTATTTCTTATGCTATTATTATTTTTGATCATATATATTCCATTGCATATTTATTTTCTATATATTTCGTGAAGTTGAATCTATCAATTCGTCTAAATAAACAGAATGATATAATGGTGCTTTATTTAATTCTTTTGGTTGTACACGACATTTAATTACAGCAAATGGCTGCCTTTTAAAACGGATTTCTAAACCAACTGCAATTATATCTGGATTGCACAATCTGGCAACCCTAATAATGTACACCTGAACAAGCCAATTACGCCTTCTAAGTCAACTGGCTGTTTAAGTCAGAATATGTGCATTAATTAAATAAATAAACGCAATCTGGCAACTCAATAATGTACAACTGAACAAGCCGTTTACGCCTTCCAAGTCAACTGGCTGGTTAAGCCAGAATATATGCTTTTATTAAATAAATAGCGCAATCTGGCAGCTCAGCCAGATAAGCCAACTGGCTGATTAAGCCAGCTGCCTGATTTGGAACATATTAAGACAACGGTCGTTCGGCTGAAGTCTTAATATGCGCCAGGGTTGCCAGATTGGCCTTTTTAAAGCCAAATTCCATAAATTTGGCTTTTTTTCAACTTGCTTGGCTTTATAATATCAATTTGGCTTTTTTGGCTTTTTATTGGCTTTTTTCAACTTGCTTGGTTTTATAGTATCAGTTTGATTTTTGGGCTTTTTCCAGGATCTTTTTTTATTTTTGCATTTATAATATCAGTTATACTGTTTAGCCTCTTTTAGCACGTGTTTTTTTCCTTGTACCAAACGTGTATAGTGAATCTAGTCTTGTCCGTGGCGTTACATTCGAGATTCATACACGTTTGATACTTGTTCAAACGGAACGGATGCCGGGACGCGGGGCGCGGGCGGGAAAGCAGTCAACACTTAGCATCGGTGCGGATCGGTACTGTGCGTCGTGCGTGTGTAGGCGGTAAAACTTGGCTATCATTCGAGTGAACCAGTTTAGTTAAAGTTCTAGTTTATGTAAATTTTGTTTTTGTTCTACAACCATGTCATCAAAGAAGTGGAAGCTATCGTACGACAGCAGCCGTAAATACAATAGTAAGTGGGAAGAAACGTTTGTTTGGGTGAAAAAGTCTGTTGATGGCTCAGATTCAGCTTATTGCAAACTTTGTCATTGCAATATTGCTCCACGAATGAGTAACCTCTCAAATCACGAAAAGTATATGGTGTCGAGGCTACTTGTTCTAATGTGGAGGACACTGCTGAAGAGGATCTGGAGCTTTTCATGTAATGTGAGTATGTGATCTATACTTAAAATTATTTGGCTTTTTTTTGGCTTTTTTTCGTGCATAGTTTGGCTTATCACTTAGGTTTGCATCTGGCAACCCTGATATGCGCTTTGCTCCTGCCAGGCGAACACCTCTCTTCCTCTCTCTTTTTCTCCTCTCTTTCTCTTGCGTGATAACTCCGCCTCCAAGTTGCATAACCCCTTGTTGCTCTTGCAACATTCCCCATCCCCCTTTGTTGCATAACATCTTGCAACAGTCCCCACCCCCCTTTGTTGCATAACTTATGCAACATTGAACAACATTTTCAATTGCATTGCACTCTCTCCCAAAATGGGTCATTTAAGTGCTATAGTTACTAACATATCTAATTGTAAATAACAATAAAACTTAAACTTTTAAGTTCAAAGAAACGTATACCGGTCGTCAAAGGGTTGAAAGTTAATATCCTCCCTTTTCAAGTACCATCCCCTTAATGATTCGTGTCTATAAAAGAAAGAGACAACTTGGAGCTCAATTTGGGTCCATTACTAAGCCAGTATAATTGAATGTCTTATGCCTACTTTCTGAGTGTGAATCACTCTTATCTCCTTTTCATTTGCTCTCTGTCTCTTCGAGACGAGTTACCACATTCAATATCTGCTTGGTTGGAAGCAGTATTCCGCTTCCAATATTAGTCTATGATTTGTATCTTCGTCATTGAATAATGTTTCAGACATTAACTCTGGTACTCTGGTATAGAGACAGCTATGAGGAGTCTGGCATTAAATAGTAATTTGAAAAATTCAGTATAAATCAGTATATAATTCTTCTTTAATAAACTTCTATATTTAAACTGAACCGCGTCGTCTTTGTCCTCGTGTCAGAATATTTAAGTATTATTGTACTTTTACAAAAAGTCGAAGATCGAAGATTTTAAAGGGGCAATTGACGTAAGGAAGGAATCGGATTCGCTATCCATGTCCCTAAGATTCCTGACGAATAATTTATTTATATACAGGGTGTTTCACGACCGGTCTGCCATACTTTGGGGGGTAATATGGAGTAAAAAAGTTAATACAACATCGGTGCTCTTTCCACCCCATTGAATCATTTCGGGGTGTTCTCGTATGTAAGCAGCAGCATCTATAATCCGACGCAAGAGTTCGTCTCTCGTTTGTACTTTGGTCTTGTAGACCACCTCTTTCGTAAGGCCCCATAGAAAGAAATCTAACGGGGTTAGGTCCGGAGATCTTGGTGGCCACGATATTGGACTAGCACGACCAATCCAACGATTCCCGTACCGCTGATTCAAGTAATCCAGAATATGACGCCCCATCGTGCTGAAAGAATATCCCGCGCCTTGTGTCCAAGGGCATGTCCTCCATCAAAAGAGGCAATTTGTTCGTCAGGAAGTTCAGATAAATGTCAGCAGTTAATCGTTGTTCCAAAACGAACGGTCCAATCAGCTGACCGAGAATCGATGTTGAAAGTTTCCTTCAACGATACCGTGAGGATTATCGGTGGACCACAAGTGGGAATTTCATCTATTGTTAATTCCATCCCGAATGAATTGTGCTTCATCACTAAACAGTATGCGATTAAGAATTTGGCGATGCATAACCATCCACTGACAAAATTGAACACGTTTATCGTAATC
Organism: Bathynomus jamesi; assembly: GCA_023014485.1. Lineage (NCBI taxonomy): Eukaryota > Metazoa > Arthropoda > Malacostraca > Isopoda > Cirolanidae > Bathynomus > Bathynomus jamesi. The sequence goes on along the minus strand of JAJOZX010001899.1, from coordinate 621,388 downwards.
ATCCGGTTGAAGAGCTTGCACACGTTGCAAATGATAGGGATACAAACCCTCATCATATATGGTTCGCCATACACGCAATGCGGATTCACCAATTCGTCTAGAAATCCTTCGAACACGGGTAGTTGGGCTACGTTGTACTAGGTCCAGTATGCGCTCCTTCACAGCAACGGGCCGTCGTGTTACGTGTTCTTGGTTACGTGAACAATTGTCCCTGTTTCCCTTAATCTCTGGTGTGTGTCACTAAACACTTACCTGTTCGATATTTGGCGGTTCGGAAAACGTCTTCGATATTCCTCAAGTGCCACTCTGCTGTTACCATCACAGAATCCATAAATGAAATGGATATCAGTGTATTCAGCGGGTGTGAACTGTTGATTCATTTTGATTGCTTACCTTAGCGCAACGCAGTGTCTCGTATCACAGATCAGAAACAAGTGAAAGAAAAAAAAATGAGGATTACTAGTGGTAACTTCGTTAACCGGAACTACCACCAGTGCTGCCATCTATCGAATTACACGGAGCTCCGTAACGGTTGGAAATAGCACCTATGTTGTATTAACTTTTTTACTCGATATCACCCTCCCCAAAATCACTCCCCAAAGTATGGCAGACCGGTTGTGAAACACGTTATATATACACATCGTTAACCTCGTTGATGTATCTTGTGTTGGTCTCTCTTCACACGAAGGTGAAGCTAGTGTCCCCGCCTCTAGGCCTAAATTAAATTGATAGAGGAGCGAGTTGCTTTCTTGCGCGCTCCACAGTACGTAGCCAGGTACACCAGGCTAATGTCGTACCGTTCTGAGCCAGGTGATATATATATATATATATATATATATATATATATATATATATATATGCGCCTCGGTGGTGTAGTGCTTAATGTCGCTGACTACGAATCCATCGGCCCCGGGTTCGAGACCCGACGGCAGCCGGCACGCAGCAAAATCCAGCTGTTCATCCTTCTACACAATAAAGAAAGTGGTTGGTAGATAAATGGGTACCCTAGGTAGCCTAGTGGTTAAGACGCTGGGCTGCTGATGGGGCGTGGTTCGGATTCCACGTTAAACTGTAGGTCTAAGGTGGAGTGAAAAGCTTGACCTTCGTCAGAATGAACAATTCTGGCGGAGGCTAGCCAAAGGTTATAATATATATATATATATATATATATATATATATACGAGGGTGGACTGAAAAGTAGTGCCTCCACTCAAATAAATTTTAAACGGGTTAAACAATTTTATCGAAACAAAAGCAGATATGTACCTTAGAGTTTATTCTTCAAAACGATACATTTACTCTTCTATAAAATGACCCTCTACCTCGATATATTTACGCCAACGATGAATGAGTTTTTGAAATCCATCCCGGTAAAACTCGGAGCTTTGACTACGAAACCAAAATTTCACAGCGGCCTTAACTTCTTCGTTAGACTCGTAGCGATTTCCACGGAGATGTTCTTTAAGTTTTGGAAAGAGGTGAAAATCGCATGTTGCTAAATCGAGGATATATGGTGGATGCAGCAAGACGGTGAATTGCAGATCCTCAATTGCTTCTCGTGTTTGAACACTGGTGTGAGGCCGTGCGTCATAGTGAACAATGACTGCGTTTTAGTGGGTGCGTCTAAAACCGTGCTGCGTATTTCTAATCAAGTTCTGCAATTCTAAGTGTTCGACTATATTATTATCGATTCCAGTAGCTTACCTACAACAGACTTTAAACTGATTGGCCTATAATTTCCCGCCGCACCTTTATTGCCTTTCTTAAAAATAGGCGTTACATTTGCTAACTTGAAATTATCTGGTACGCACCACTCAGAAATAGACGCATTAAAAATCTTTGTTGACGACACAACAATGTCTTCTTTTAATTTTTTAGTTGTATAAGATATATGGAATCCGGCCCCGGTGATTTAAGCATTTTCATTTTGCAAATATAGTGCAGTACCTGCCTTTCACTCACCACAATATTATTTGAAGTATTACCATTACGGAAAGGTATTGTCTATGACCGTAGGGATATTCGTTACATCTTCTATTGTAAAAACTGACGTAAAAAATTCGTTTAGCAGAGTAGCCATTTGCTTGTTATCAGAAACTAGTTCTCCGTCAGAATTTCTCAACGGTTCCAACACGCTCTTTGCTGGATTCCTGTTGTTAACGTATTGAAAAAATCGCTTGGGGTTTTCTTTGCCATCACGAGCTATGGAAGTTTTAAAATCGCGCTTGGACTTTTTTATTATGCTTTTCGCTTCACGCTTTAAAGATATATAGTTGTTTCGTAACCACAAATTGTCTTTATCGCACTTATGTAGCCTAAAAGCCCTATCTTAACTCTATAATATCCCCTACTCTAGTAGTAAACCACAAAACTTGTTATTTACTTTCGCACGCTTAATTTTGTACGGTACACATTCCTCATTTATAGTCCTAAACACTGTTTCAAATGATTCCCACATTATTTTTGTGTTGGAGGTCACCATTAGGTTTTCTTATTCGACGCGTGACAATTCATTTCTAAATTTACAAGAGTCTGTGCGCTGGAAGTCAGGAATTTTAATCGAGGTAGCTGGTTTCGAGTGACTTACTGAGAGGACAAACTCTATCATATGTTGATCGCTATTGCTTAACGGTTCTATTACTTGAAAATCAGTGATAAGCCTATCATTCGTAATTACTAAATCTAAAATAATGTCCAACCTCGTAAGTTACCCCACCTTTTGAATAAGAAAGTTATCCTCAAGAAAATTAACTAAACGGTTACCTTCCGCGTCTCCCTGCATTGTATCGGAATTCACGTTAGCGCAATTAAAGTCACCCATAATTAAGCCTGTTCACTACCTATTATTCTCTTAAGTTCACGATATAGCGCTTCGTCCGTATCAGCTGTTTGATTAGGGGGCCTATATACCTGGTGTCCCATTCGAAATGAAACAACTTTGAAACCTTATAATTTTTTATTGAATGATGCAAACAATGTAATATTCACACAGTAAATAGTCAATATCATAACATTCGAAATGAAACAACTTTGAAACCTTATAATTTTTTATTGAATGATGCAAACAATGTAATATTCACACAGTAAATAGTCAATATCATAACATTTCATATGATATATGTGAATTATAACATTTAGATACATTAGATACGTTAGATACATTGTGCATAGCATAATGTTTCTCTTTGTTAAGATCTTCACATGTTATATGCTGAACAATTTGAAGTTTATATGGATAGAGCTACAGCCACTTGCGCACGACTCTATGCACAGTTGAACGAGGAATCTGCAGTTCGACACTGGCACGAAGGATGGATTTTCTCCGGCCTTTAGAACATGGCCAGTCTCCTCAAATTTCTTGTTCCATGCATATAGGTCTCTTCTGGTGGGTGGTTCCTTATGAAAGGTTGTACGGAATCGCCGTTGCACCAGAGTAGGGGACTTCAACTCAACCATCCATAACACACATTTCGCTTTTTCTTGTGGGGTAAACATAATTCAATCTGAAACAAACAAAAAACATTATGACAAAAACTTATGCATATTGTAAAGTAACTGGCAAAGTTTCAACATTCTCACATTAATACTTTAAAAATTACAGTTTCAAAGTTGTTTCATTTCGAATGGGACACCTGGTATAACGCCAAGAAGAAGTTTGAATTCGTTCAATTTAAGTCCTGTTATAGTCGAATCTATCAGTTTATTCTGTGCTTTAATTCTGTAGCATTCGCAATATTATCTTTGACATACAACATAACACCTCCGCCTCACCTACCTATTCTGTTTTTAACAAAAGGTCTATAACCTCTAACTTGATACTCCCCAACAAAGTCACGTGTTTCAGTGCTAAGCCACGATTCATTTATCGCAATTAAAGAAAAAAAAATTTATTTTGTTTCGTAGGCTCCGAGCATTTAAAGATGGAACCTTCAAATTGGTTGTTAAAACCGCGTTTCCTTCCCGCGCGCAAGGTAAATCCGGTCGAGTTACGGCACCCTGAAAAGAAGAGACAGTATTATGAAGTAGTCTTCCAAGATGCGCAGCTCCAACGTGATTAAGATGAAGTCCATCTCCGAGAAACAAGTCCCTCCTGTCGTAGAAACTGTTCCAAAAATTTGCAACCTGCGCTCCTTCCTGTTGGCAAAGAGACTTTAAGTTATTGTTAACCCTTTAACACCGGGTATGGATGTAATCGATAGCCCCACTGTGCGCAAAAAACCGAAAGAAAAAGAATAAGAATAATTTTGTAGTGATTTTATGAGTCATTTTAAACCTCAAACAAAGGCGAGAAAGTTAAGCATCCATAGATGTTGACCGCCGTTTGTGGAAAAACCTAAAACATCAATTGATGTTGACTGGCGTTCTCAAAGAGAACATCAATGGATATCAACCGGCGTTTAAGGGTTCATATAGCTCCCCTTGCTGTAGAACTCGTCCGAGGAAGTATACCTGTTAAAACAATCTTATTTGTTTTTTCCTTTAGTCGCTATAACAAGTTCCTGTACCTAGCCAGCAGCTCTTCCGATCTAGAATTTAAAACGTTATTAGTACCGACATGAATAACAAATGTTGTGTCTTCAGAGGTTTCCGTCTGTAAACCGGTCAAGACTACTCGTTATATCCTCCACCCTTGCACCAGGGTAGCAGTAACGGCGCCTACGACGGGGGTTTCTTCCACAGAATTCTTCGAGCTGTCCTCGAACAATGGAATCACCAACGAGTGGTATTTCCGGTTTATCAGCGTCTTCGAAACCTAACCAGAAAACTTATTGTTTGTTATTACTGGTAGACAAGTCTTAGATTGTCTCAATGGGGCTCCATTGCGCACTTGAACGAAGGGTCGGGAACTAGGGGAAGAGAGAGGGCTATTAGAACCAATTATATCATTAGTAGAAACTGAGGCAGGAGGGGCCGTGACTGAAGAATAACTCCTCTCAGAAGTCCCAGTGGATTCTAATTTCGCCGTCTGGAGAATCACCCTTTCTTCAAGCTTCACTCTGGCCTCCCTCTCACACTGTAGCTCGTTCCTCAGCAATTCCACGTTCGAGCATCACCTGCAAACTAATTGATCATTATTATTAGCCAAAGTAAACGCGTAAGCAGCAAACTTCCCTTCGCACCGACTGCAGGTACTTGCGGGGGTGCCATGCTATTAGCTAATTAAATTACTAGCGTTTGGAAATTAATAGTTAATAATCGTAATCTAATAACGACGTAAATAAAGAGCAATTAATAAGTAAAACGAAGGTCTACCGCGTGCTTAGTTGTGACGTTACTAGCGCAAGCCCGCAAAAACGTTCTTGAGACGCAGAAGACAGGTTCCTGTAACACAAATTTGTACTGGACGAATATATACGTAATTAAGCTACCAACGAAGGTTCTACAAAAGTAAAATTATTAATAAAGAGGAATAAAAAAAAAATCTGTCCGCTATTCGGCCGATTGATGATCCTTAGCAAAGGAAAATCAACCTTATTAGACCATTTTTTCTAATAGATTGGAATTTCACACCTCTCGAACAAAACACAAGCCACATGCACTCGCCTTGGTTTAATCAAGTAATTATAATAATAATAAATAAAGTCAATAAATAAAATATATTCATTTATGAATAATTAATAACACGAGGTAATTTAGTTAAGAAGGCATTGAACATTATTTTTTTTAAAATACTTCGACTGACACCACTTATTCAATTGGTATCACTGGATATTCGATAAAATAAAACACGTCTGTTCACAAGGATATCTATGTCAACGGAGACACATAACTTAATATTCAACATAAAACAGAAAAGCATCACAAAATACAGTATATATATATATATATATATATATATATATATATATATATATATATGTGTGTGTATGTATATATATATATATATGTATGTATATATATATATATATGTGTGTATATATATATGTATATGTATATATATATATATATGTATATATATGTATATGTGTGTGTGTGTGTGTGTGTGTGTGCGTGTGTATGTGTTCGTTGTTTTCTTTCCTTTATTTTTAGTAAATAAATCCGCGAAAGAAGTTCCAGATTTTTAAATAAGGAAAAGTCGGTAGAGAGTACGAACCGAGAGCAGGTCACATTTATGGGCCTCAATCTCATATACCTTCTGAAGAAATTCAGAGACTGTTCCATTGATTTATTATGAAGGAGCATTAAAACAAGGAATTTAAAAGAATGTGAGATGGAAGAACACGTTAATAAACCAATTGAGTGATGACCAATTTTATAACCTTTGACTGTTAATCGGGTGTGATAAATTTATTGTAAATGATGAGTGTTAAAATTTATGAATAACGGGGCTCCTAAAAGAGATTATGAATGAGAAAACGTATGAGAAGGACTTTTTGGGTACCCTTCTTGTTTACATTATTATTAGAGCAATAGATAAAGCAATGTTCTAGATGCGTGTAAAAGGACTAAACATAATAAAAGTAAAAATAAAAAAATAAAGGAAAACTCATCATTATTATGAGAAATTAATATTCACAGTTGCCTGACTTAGATAATAATTGTACTGCCGTATTATTAATAATTACTACTAATAACATACTTATATTAGTTAAATAGTTATAGTTACCTAAAATTAGGTAGCATTACTAGTAACAATAATAATAATAATACATCATAAAACTAACAGTTCATAGTGCTGACTAGTATGAGATAAGGAGTAATTTGACTAGTGTATCAAAAGTACGGTAGGTATTACCTACATTAATAACAATAATACTAGCAGCAATAATAATAATAATGCACACCCATACTACTACTACTACAACTACTGTAAATAATGAGCATAATAATTATAACAATACTGATTACGATGTTTATAATGATAATACTGGTAATTGCACTGCTAAGAATAATATTAGTTAGTACTTGTAGTTATCCGAGTATTTGGTAATAATATTAATATTAATATTGAAATACATAATAATGATAACAGTGAATTGAATTGAATTGAATAACCTTTATTAATAATAATATAAATATATTGGTTTTAAAACTTACAATGACATAAATAATTGTGAAGCTGGACTATTTCTTTCATTTAACTTGGCCCTTAGTGCTAGTAGTATTAACAGTTAAAAGAAATATATATTTGTAATGAAATTCTTCATGTGCAATCCTGTATGGTTATGGAGATTTGTATAAGATAAAAAGACATAAGTATAGGATTCTGTGGTAAGAATTACCTGAGTCATTGTAGATAAGGTAATAATAATAATAATAATAATAATAATAATAATAATCGCCACTACCATCATCATTATCTCATTATTTCCTTGTTGAGCATTTGGGAAAGGAGCGTCATTAATTATAAAGTTTTAGTAAGACTAATACACATTCGCTAACTTTGGAATTTATGAGATTTTAATCGCTTCATTAAAGATTGAAAGATAAGTGAGCATCAGTTGATTTTAATTCATTCGATAGATTATTCCTTAATTCTACCGTTAAATAAGTGTAAGAATTTCTACTACAATGAAGAGTATACTTTGTCTTTAACATATATGAGGGGTCCCGAGTCTTAAGGTACCTAAGCGCCAAAATTAAAATTCGTCAGAAATCGCCTCCAAAGTTCAGCAATATTCTGGCAATAGTATCTGTAATTAATTGAGCTAGAACGTTCATTTTTGGCTAAATTAGAGTTCTAAGTATGCTAATGAAGATGTTGATGAGTTTTTGGAATATATTTTCATATTTTATATTTTATATATTTTTTTTTTATTTTTTTATTTTCTTATTATGCCGAACTTTGGGTGAACGTTTGGCTGGCGATAGAGGTGAAAAAAGTAGTTCGCTTCATAAGGTTTTCAACCATACTTCTAGTGTCGTAAGGTCATTATAACCCAAACCACGCGATAGAGGAAGGGTGAAAATAGTGATATCCATCAAAAACACGTTTTCGCCTGTGGTGGCGCTTAGGTACCTTAAGACGCGCGACCCCTCAATTATATTCACTCTTATAACTTGCTGGATATTCGTGAGGTACAGTATTTGATTGTCCATATCGATTTGTACGAGTATTATCGAGGCAAATTGTTTTATAACTCTGAACATTAATTAAGGGCACATCTGTACTTCAGATATGTCTTCAAATTTTAATATACGCAACTGCTTAAAGATTCCTGAGGTATAAGCATAATAATCACTTTTGTTTATTCTTTTATAACTTCTCTTTTGGTTTATAATTAATGGGTTAATAATATAGTCACATACAGTACATTCCCATATGCAGTTATGTTATATGTGAGGCGTGAATAGCCTACAGACAAGTATAGCTGTTTAAGTGTATTTGTGGATAGAAAATATAATTTTGTTAGAATAAACAAGAATTTGGGGAGTTTACACTCTACACTCTATAAATGATAGGAGACGTTAGGTTATATATATGAAACGTCTAGTCCAGTGGTTCTTAACCTTTTTACTACCATGCCCCCTCTAGGAATTGGTCCTTCCCTCCACCCCCCCTTCAATCAAAATAACATTCTCAATAACTTCTCAATATTAGTCCATGCTCTCGTTAAGAGAATAACAAATACAATTAGAGAAATTCCTGTTTCTAGGGGGGCGCCCCCCCCGGTTAAGAACCACTGGTCTAGTCGATATCTCATAATGAACTTGGCTTTACTAGGTATTTGAAGTGTCTGGGAACGGTGTTTAAATGTTTCAGATATATAAAGGCGTAGAAATTAAACGTTTCATTTGTATAATAAGTTAGTCCTCTATTTTTTGTGCCTAGTGGTTAAAAATACTTTGAAATTGTGACGCAGTTTATTTAGTGTTCGTATTGGTAGGTTATCTTGATAAGAGGAGAAAACAGTTATTATATTTGTGCATTTATGCATTTATTCCATGTAGGCTTAGGTCTTCCAAGTTTTTCATGCATTTTTTAATTTCATTTATTCGGCTAGGCCTTGGCTAGTAAAGTCTTTCAAGCATAAGAACCAGCTTGTAACCCTGAACCCTGAGTCTAGCCCTAGAACTAGGCCTCTTGATATACGGTAGGCCAACCCTAGGTTCAATCTCTAAGTTAGGCAGCTTATACTTGAGAAAAGACACTGATGAAGTAGAAAGAGCCTGGGCTAGTGCAACCAAAATGAATCCAGAACTGAAAAGTAAAATATCTGAGGAAAAATTAGTTGAACTACAGCAGATACGAGTATGTATTCATTTGAAAACTGTCCACGTTTAGGAGAACTAATTCGAGTATTTAAAACTAATAAGTGACTTTAATAATGTAAATTACAGGCAGTTATTTGATAGTGATATATAGTCATTTAAAAGAAGAAAAGGATATAAAGTGAAAGTCAAAAGTTATTAAGAGTAATGCTGTGAAGCAATTCTCTTCATATAAATTTAAACTTAAACTTAAAATCTTTAAACTTTCATGCATTAGACATTTCATTGTTAGACAATTCGGATCAAATGTAGAATTCGGACCCCAGCCTTTTTTAGTTAGCTTTATAAGGCTAACTAACGAAAATATCAGACCTAACCTAACCAATCGTTAGGTTAACTGTACGCCCTTGACGATTGGTTAGGTTAGGTCATGATATTTTCGATAGTTAGCCTTATAAAGCTAACTAAAAAAGGCTGGGGTCCGAATTCTACATTTGATCCGACAATTCATTAGACAGTTGACATTATTCTCTACAATTGTTTAAAACATTGAGACAATTTAGACATCTCAATTGACTTACTGAAATGTCTAACAAAATTGGGACAATGAAACGTCTAACGAAACGTCTACTTCTGTTTAGAGTGTATGATATATATTTTCAATGTGTTCCAAAAAGATAGTTTGGCATGAAGCACAACTAGTATTTTCCCTTCAGTAACACTCACTATCATGTGCAAGTCAATATAATATTAAAGTGTGGTATTAATTTCTTTTCTGTGATGAAAAAAATTTGTTTTAGTTTTATTTAAGGATAATTCATTAGCTTTCAGCCAGTCATAGATTACTAGTCCGGGCAATTTGTAGTTAGACCTGGGCAAAATTGCTTCAGAAGCTTTCTAAACTGTTTCCAGCTCAGGAACCATTGCCGAATAACATATCCAAAATCCGACAAAATTGGACCCCGGGAACACCCCCAAAAATGAAATTCAAAATGGCGGACTGGATGTTTCCTACGAAAAAAAAATATATATAATTTACGCTTTTATTTATAGAGATACATTTGATGCTTTTTCTTTCAGTTGTAATGTTTTAAATAATTCAACAATATACAACACAACCAGTTATTACGCAAATATAATGTTATATAGCTTTTTACAGATTTTTATAATCAATAATACAACAATTATTTTTTTCCCAGTTTCAAGTTATGTTCATTACAGAAGAAGTGATACCTGGTCACAAACATACAGAAATTAATCCTCTTCATCACTATCATCGGATAAATTACCGGTACTTGGGTTGTTATCGCAACCACTGATTTGGCACTCACCACAAGAGGCTGAACAGGGCATTCCATTACGCTTGCATCCACATCTTGAAGTAGCACATTTCGTCTTGCAGGAGCAGCGGGTCATGTTGAGTAGATAATTTGGAGCTGGTGGCTTGTCGCAGGCTGTAGGGTAGTAGGAATTATTCTTTACATACCAACCCCACTGTTCTGCATCGATCTTCTCTTCTGTAGACTTCCAGATTAGTATTTGAAAGTATTTGCGAAAGCTGTGGTACTTTGTGGACGCATCGGTAGGTGGCAAACGTTCGGGTGTAACAAAAGATTTAGCTGTAGCTACCTTTTCAACTAACATTCGATGACGTAGTGCGTTAGTGGATTCAAGTGTTTTGCAGCCATACAACAGAAGCATTGCCTTTCTTCCAGCGGCTTCAATGTCAGAGTGTTGGCAACAATCAGAACAGAATGTATTTGCAACTGAACGGAGTTCAGCCACCTTCATCAGTGTGTCGAATGCTTTGGCTTTACCGATCGAAAAAATTCTGGATGTGCTATCACAGCCCGTGAAAGCATGCACAAACAGGAGATACTTGCAGATGTCATTGCCTAACAATGATTGAATGCTGAGAATATCATACACAGGATTAGGAGATGGTCCCCGTCTTATATCGCTGCGATAGTACAACTTGAAACCACTGTCCTTGGCATGGTACAGAAGGAGAATCAGCAAGTCGGTGTCTTCCCCTATTACTGTTGTAGTTGCATTTTCTGATGAGGAAACTGCTGCACGAACGATGTCCACATCAGCATCCCATCTGCGTTGTGAACAGTACACCCGTGCTTCTTCAACATCTCACCTACGAGGGAAATAAATGCTTGCTTGTTGTTTTCATTAGCCAAGAAGTGTTCCTTCTGGCCAACAAACTTCATGCTTGGACTGAGATTCACATTTTCTGCTTGTCTTGGTGCTGCGTCTTCTGTGGGTCATGTCCTTGATCGTAGGAGAGCTGCTGTAGCCATCAAAAACAATGATTGCTTTTCCATATGTTTTCAGAGTGAAATCGGCATATGAGTTGGCGATGCTGTCATATGTTTCATCTTGACGCCAGGAAACACGATGTAGTAGAGATCCACCATCCAATACGTACTGGTCTGTGCACTGAATTTCTTGAACTTCTTCCATGCGTAAAGTGTCAGTGTATTTGATTATTGCATGAGCTAGCTGAGACTTATCGGGTTTCCTCAAGATACTTCGTGATTCGAACAATGCAGGGGGATATGCACACAGTTCGTAACACATGACATCTTCAAGATTCATGTCTCCGCCAGTGGCAACAGTCATCATTCTCTGAAACAGTAGTGCAGGATCTACTTCTATATCTGAAGCATCAGTGATCACAACGGCAGAAGCAGATCCTAGTGTTTTCACTTTGTCAGATCTTTTGGCAGAATATGTAAAGGCTTGTTTCCCAATCATTTTTACGACAATGTTCGTACCGATTGAATGCAATTGATGAACGTTAACTCCAGGATCAGCAGTTAGCCCTGTTACAATGTTGCAGAGACCCGAGGTAGAATGGAATGGGGATAAGGATTCCAGACGTTCAAGTACTTTCTTCATGTCATTACTGTCCCTGATTTGTCTACTTCCCCTCATTTCCTTGTGCTGTTCACTACTTTCCAACAAAACTCTGGTGTATTCCTGCATTGCTAAGTTATAAGTGGAACACAGAGGCATAGAAAAGAGCCACGTTGTCCTTTGGATGTCTGTAAATCCACTTCCGCGTGTCAGTCCGCCTCTGCTTTTCAGGGAACGCATTAGTACTTGTTCTATCACCAGGTCTGTGCCGAGTCCGGCCCATAATCTCTCGCTTCTTCTTACCACAAACTTACCTTCCTGGAACATTTTGTTAACGGCTGGATTTTCAGAAGGCAAACTTAACATTTTCTGCAGGTACAGGTATATCGATTTCAGGTAATTGTGATGTCCGGCTGCTGCAATTATGGGGATGGTCTCCAGCATAGCTTGCAAGTGCAAATCCCACGAGCCGGTTCTGTCTGCTGTTATCAAGGAACGTGCAATGTTGATCATTCGCTGATATTCCAACCAGAGTTGACTTGTTTGCGAAGTAGATTGTAGGTCAGTTTTCTTCGCATCCAAAGTGGTAGCAATCTGAGACAATGCATTCGAAGATTCCACATCCTCAACTGATTGTTTGGCGGTCATAACATCGTCGAGCAGGTCACAAGCTTCCTTATGGAGGTCATGAGGAGTTCCATCTTCATTACGAGGGAAAACGTCTGCGACTAGTAAGGTACTAAGAGCTGCATCTACTATCATATGACCACGTATCGCTCTTGAAACAGCTTTTCCAGACATCATGTGTTGCACGGCATTTGGTCCGTATATTTCTTGAAGTACTTCAGACAATCCTGAACCATTCATAAGAGTACCGACTGCTCCCAAAAGATTCATCAGAGTGTGAAATGATCCCAGCATTAAAACAATGTCCTGCAGGTCTCTCTGTTCATTGATGATTTGGGAAGCTTTCCAGAACAAAGGCTGATCAAAGGTAATAATGCATGGGACTTTTTGATCGCGTGCTATCTTGCTCAAATATAGTAATGTCGAAAATATGCAGGTCATGTCAGTTGGCGACATATCTATGATGGGAAGGAACGTGATCGACCCCACACCTGGATGTGAGACACTTGATCCACCGTGAATTGCCTGCATTGTTCCGGACCAACTTGGACCTGATCTTTCTGCTGAAGATATCTGCCAGAGAAGACTAAGTCGACTTATGGTGGCAGTGGGTACTGGAAGTTCGCGGAATGAGATGTCCCTCAACATGCTTCTCGCGTGTCTATATTCCCTAATGTCAACGGTTGCAATCTTCTTAATGTCATTGTCACCAACATTACGCCTGTGAATAGAAGGGTGGATCTTGATCTTCGGAGTTATTGCGGCAATCATACCCATTCCATGAAAGGTATTCTTCCCATCCAAAGTGCAGACATCATGATCGACGTTATCTGCTGCTAGAAGGACTGCAGTGTTTTCATCAACAGTAAAAGAGCCAGACCCACTTGCCAGCGCCGCGTTTCTTTCGAATCTTGTTACTTCTGCATACGACGAACAGTAACCCAGCTGATGGAGAACGTCAATAAGGTACCTTGACCTAAAGTTGTGGTGTAGCTGAACCGACAAACCGATCTGTAGTGGACATAGTAATCCTCTAGGACGGGTTGCTTGCATAATGCTCTGCCCAATTGCACCTATTTTTCTTGAAGCATCCTGTCCCGCAAATGCTTTTGATAATAGCAATTTCAGACTGTTGGGAATGTAATCAAGAGCACTTTCTGCAGTGATGTCATTTGGAGATGGATACACATCTTTTCTAGGCGAGTCGACAGACTTGATATCACTTCTGATTATTTTTGCAGCAGCTTCTACTAGGTAAATCTTCTGTAGCTCTATATCTATATCACATTCTTTCGACTTTTTGTGATAATCTATAAGAATTTCATTAGCTGTCACTCGTAGTGTTACCTCATCTGCCTTCCCACTTTCACCTGATATTATGATCTTGTCTCCGTAACGTTCTAAAACGTCATAACTCTCTCTACAAAGCGAAATTAAAATTTATTGTATTTCGTAGGAAACTGCCAGTCCGCCATTTTGAATTTCATTTTTGGGGGTGTTCCCGGGGTCCAATTTTGTCGGATTTTGGATATGTTATTCTGCAATGGTTCCTGAGCTGGAAACAGTTTAGAAAGCTTCTGAAGCAATTTTGCCCAGGTTGAAGCTATTTTTGATCTAGATTGCCTGGACTATACCACGATGTCTCTATTTACTACAGTATTTCATTCAGGGATGCAAGCTCACTGTTCGAGTATATCAGGGAAGTAACGTCGTATACTGAAAGCCTTTCCCATTATGAGAATTATAATGGTCATTTATGTAGATAAAAGATAATAGAGGACCTAGAATACTTCAGTGTGGAACCCTATATGTATTTTTTAATTCGGAGGCAATAATGTTATTTTCTTTCATGTACTGATTTCTGTTGCATGGATAGATTTGAGTGAATTTAATGCAACATCCCTTACATAATAATGAAATAATTTAGTAATAAGTATATCATGGAAGATTGCATCGAAGACTTTTGAGAGGTCCATTAGCAAGATAACATTAGGCCAAGGGGAATGAAAAGTAAAAGTCACGAAGCCCATCCCAGTCGGCAAGGTCAAAGCGCCAATGACATTCCTGTGTCATTTCAAAGTAAATACGACAAATTATTTTTGAAGAAGGATATACATTCTTAATTTTACCATGTTCATTGCCAACCAATACATTATATTAATACATTATCTTCTTTCACTGCATCCAAAACTAAGTATACTGGGTGATTACAAATGATCTTCACGATTTTAAAGATTTATTATGAAAAACTAACAAAGATACAGCGAAAAGCAAGATATACAAATAAAGAACAACTCAAAAAGTTTTATTTACAAACTATTGAAGTTCAATATGAGCTTCTTTTGTGGATCCTTTTGAGATTGCAACATTCCTTAATGAGCAATTGCCTAATCGTTAAATCGGGCGTGGGGGGCCCATTCCTTGGTCGGCTCGTTCGCCCGACATAGCTCCCCTTGACTGCTTCCTTTGGGAGCAATGTCAAAAATTAAGTTTTTGTTCCACCAATGGCAACAACTTTGGAACATTTGAAGGAAAGAATATGTGAGGCTCAGGGCATTTTTTTTACATAGAAACTAATGGGGTTTTGTCCCAGTGGTCCTTCATATTGCCCCAGCAGTCAACCTCATTTGTCCCAGCAGTGATGTGCCCCTTGCCCCACTTTTTCAAAAGTACAGTTATATATATGTTATTATTTAATTTTAAGTAATCAAATGTGAAAAATTCTTAGCAAGGAGAAATATTATAGTATGCCCTCTTATTTATAGAAACGTTTTCTATGATCAATATTCTCCATATTCCATAAGAGCAAACCAATTGTAAACAGCATGGAAGATCTCTATAAGTTAAGGAAAGAGTTGCTGGTGTCCTCTATAATTTTCTCAAGTTTTAGGTACTTAAGCTTTATTCTTTTTCTTTGTTTCAGATATATATGTAGATTATTCTACATTTTTCTTCTGTTGTGCCCTTTTTGCATTTATCAAGTGCCATTTTATTACACGATTAGGTGCCCTTTTGACTTTTGTCCCGGTAGTAAAAATTCCTTAAAAAATAGACTGATGAGGCTGTTAGAAAAGTTCAGTATGATGCGCTACAAAATGTATGGAAGGAAACAGAATATCGCTTTGATGTAGGCAGAGACACAAAAGGAGCTCATATTGAACTTCAATAACTTGTAAGTAAAACTTTTTGAGTTCTTCTTTATTTGTATATTTTGCTTTTCGCTGTAGCTTTGTTAGTTTTTTTCATAATAAATGTTTAAAATCGGGAAGATCATTTGTAATCACCCAGTATTATATTTACCAAGACATAATCATCCGCCCTCTAATATTGTTTTCAACAATTCCTCAATACCCATTTCTCCCTGCACTGCAATCTCTCTTGGATCACAGACGTTAAATCAACGGCTAAAACCGTGTCCAAAAAGCTTGACCTTCTCTATAGGGCCAGGCATTACTTCAACGATGAGAAAATGACCATCATTTACAAAAGCCATGTGCGATCCCAGATGGAATACAGCTCTCATCTTTAGGCCAGGCCTGGTGCGGTGGCCTTAAACCATCTAGACTCCATTCTAAATAGAGCCATAAAAATTATTAATATTAGTCAGTTTACCAATAAATTCCCCTCACTTTACCTCGTAGAAATGTTTCTGCTCCCTCTCTTTTTTAGATATTTTAATAACCAATGCGCCGAGGAGCTTAGCTCAATAATTCCACCTCTCCGCACCTATCCCAAACCTACCAGAGCCTTTTGGAAGGGCGCATGCTTTCTCAGTACAAATACCAAACTGCAGAACATCCCTTCACAAATACGCTTTCACATCACGCACATGCACTTTGTGGAATTCACTTCCTCAGAGTACATTCCCACCAACTTACAATATTTCTATATTCAAAAACAATATTTATCAGTTTCTTCACTCGCTTCATTGAAGAGGGGTAGTTTTTTTTAGGTCGTACCAACTTTTCATAGGTTGTTCCCCTGTCCTTAATTTATTTAAAAGAAAAAAGAAAAATAACAATGCAAAATTCCTTTCAAACACTAATAATTCACTAATCAACAGCCAAAATGTATCTTCGATGAAACCATCATTTCTTTAGTAATTCGACGTCGCTGAATCCGAAAATGACCTTCATTTTGCATGATTGGTTCGCGTTTAGAAGATACACGGGTGCCCTGTTTTCATTATTTCCCAATTGAAATGAATATATCATTGAAGCATAACATATGGCAACACTGTAGAATGTGCTCGTTTGGCAACCTCGTTGTCTGGCGCCATCTTGAGTACATCGTAAATCCCTTTAGCTCAGTTCTAGAGTGACGCTTGTTGTGGTGACACGTTATTTCACATTTTGACATAGTGCTTTTGTAGTGTTTCCTCGTAATTTGCATATAGAGTGTAGTGCGTGTTAAAGCGTAATCTTGCGATCAGTTTCTCATTGACGTTATAAGCAAAATGCCACGTAAATGCGTTAATGACTCAAATAACTTTTGCTATATTTGCGGCAAAGTAACATTAAAATCGCAAAAGAAGACGTTAACACCTGCAATCAAGAAAGCGTACCACCTTTATTTTAAATGCAAATTAGGAGATCAGGACAAAACGTGGGCGCCGCATATATGCTGCATTACATGTGCAACTACATTACTTGAGTGGTACAATGGGAAACCGAGGTCAATGGGCTTCGGCATCCCCGTCGTGTGGAGGGAACAAAGTAACCACGTGAATGACTGTTTATTCTGCATGGTTCCGCCATTACGTGGAATTAGTAAGAAGAAAAAATGGACCCTCAAGTATCCTAATGTTTCATCCGCCATTCGACCTGTGCCCCATAACGAAGACATACCTGTGCCCAATCCTCCTACCTCCTCAGACACCCTCGATTTGGATGACGAAGAGCATCCTGTAACGAGTACAGATGAAGACATTGCACATCCCACAACATCACAAGATACCGACTTTGTGCCCAGTGAACTGTCTACAGAACCGCATAAAATCACCCAACACGAACTGAATGACCTCATCAGAGATTTGGACTTACCGAAGTCTAAGGCAGAATTGCTCGCCTCACGCCTTCAACAGTGGCATCTTCTTCATGATGACATCCAAATATCCATGTACCGCACTAGGCAATCCACGTTGGAGACTTTCTTCATCAAACATGGTGACTTCGTGGTGTGTACAGATGTTGTTGGTTTAATGAATGCTCTAAATATAACATACAGAGATGACGAATGGAGGTTGTTCATTGATGCCTCTAAGCTAAGCCTTAAGGCTGTACTACTTCATAACAAAAACGAAAAAGCTGCCATTCCAATTGGATATTCTGTCCACATGAAGGAGACATATGAAAATATGCAATATCTGCTTCACCACATAAACTACAACGCTCACAAATGGAGCATATGTGGTGATTTGAAAGTGGTCGGCATGTTACTTGGTCTCCAGCAGGGTTACACGAAGTACTGCTGCTTCCTTTGCGAGTGGGACAGCCGTGCTAGGTCACAGCATTATGAAAGGAAGGAATGGCCTCTAAGAGAACGTTTAGTGCCAGGTGTGAAAAACGTTTCGTGCGAGCCATTAGTAGAGCCAAGCAAAATACTTCTACCACCGTTACATATTAAGTTAGGGCTTATGAAAAATTTTGTGAAGGCACTCAATAAGGATGGAAAGGCATTTAAGTATCTTTTCCAGAAGTTCCCTCGACTCAGTGAGGCAAAAATCAAGGAAGGCATATTTGTTGGTCCTCATATACGAAATCTGATAAAAGATGAACATTTCGAGACACTTTTGGAGGGCGCAGAAAAAGAAGCTTGGGTCTCGTTCAAGTCAGTGTCGCAAAATTTCCTTGGAAACAACAGAGCTCCAAATGCAGATGAATTGGTGGATAATATGTAGAAGGCGTACCAAAGAATGGGATGTAACATGTCTCTAAAAATTCATTTCCTCCATTCCCATTTCGACTTTTTCCCGGCAAACCTTGGTGAAGTAAGTGACGAACATGGGGAACGTTTTCATCAGCAGATTTCAGCTCTTGAGAAACGTTACCAGGGCAAGTGGAATTCATCTATGCTGGCTGATTTCTGCTGGTCAGTAATAAGAGACACTACACAGTCAGAGTACAAGAGACAGGCCAAGAGGAAACGACATTGAAGTGAGTGTGCTCCTTAAAATACATATATGTTGTGGGATAAATTTTTACCAGTACTTACACAATAATTACCATGATATCTTAAAAACGCGAACTAATTAAACAATTTTACTATCATTTTCAAATTCAGCATGCAAAAATACATAAGAATCGGCTACTTTCATTAAAGATACAAAAAATTCCTTAAAATTTGTTGACCAGTGTAATAAAGGAAAGTCTCTATAAGTTTTTTTTAAATAAAAATTATTCTATTATACGCCATTGACGGTTTTATGATGTTCTATCATACACGGAAAGCCGAAATTACATCAGTTTTGATGAAATCGCTCTGAAAATAATAAAATATTTTTCATATTACTGGCCAAAGAACATTGAATAATTTACCCGTCATATATTATTAACTTTTAATCCATTTATTATGAAAAAAGGCTTCATTTTCATAAAAGAATATAGACTATATTGACCAAACATTTTCTGACAAAATTTTTTTTTCCAAAGTTTCCTTCATTTTTCTATGATGGATATACAGTAATATCGTCAAATACTCTAAGTGTTTCTCAGTTTTCTCTGAATTAGCGCATACACAGTTAAGGCATATAATATAACAAAACGCGTGCATTGAATATTTTTAGGAGGGGAGAGAGAGAAAACAAATTAAAATTAAGATAAGCACAAAATATAATGCGAAAGAATATACAAAGCGCTGCCTTCTCACCCCAACGTCTCATAGCCGAATGGATAACAATGGCTCCGAGACTTCGTGTTTTCTGTGAAAAAGTTTTGAACCCTAAAGAAGTAAGGAAAATTTATTTCTTACATTTTTAATGTTAAAACACGTCGTTGTATAATATGTTGTTCTGGACTAATAAAAAATAATTAACTTGCATATAATTACGCACTGTGAATGAAAATGAACTGGAATGAAATATAATTGAAATTCTTCCAACAGATGGCGTCACTCAATAAATAATAGAAACTGTATTTTTAAGAAGCCTCGTTGTGTTAGTTAGGTAAAAAATGAATTTTAACAAAGCAGAACTGTAAAATTTGCTCAAAAGAAATGTCAGTCTAGCAAAACTTTGAACTTTATATTAACAGAGGAGCATTTGTAAGAGAATTGAGAAAAATTGCTTTGTGAGCTGATATATAACCATGCCGCTCTTGTACCAATTTCTTTGTCAAATTAATAATATTGTTTCCTGGGTGTAGTGTCGCTGGCCCTGGGTTCGAATCCCGGTGTAACCGGTGTGCCAACTTCTGTTGGGTTAAAGTTACTACTCAGCTTTACCTACTGAGGAAGGCGCCGGAAAACCACCCCAGTTAATTTTTGCCACATATTTAAGAAACCTGCTGAGAAGCAGATTACTGTTTTACATGCACAGTTATAATGCACAGTTCATATATAACAAATTTTCATAAACACTCGCGATATATATATATAAAAGCATTTTCCGTACTCAATAAAATACGTACAAATGAAGGATGGGGGTTTAGTAGAAAAACATTATTTTCACCCAATCCCATATGGGGCTAGTAAATCTTCCAACAATCAGCATCCAAGACTTCCCCAATAAGCTTCCGACATATACATAGTACATAGCCATATAAGGACGCCAACGAACTTTCTTC
Source organism: Bathynomus jamesi (assembly GCA_023014485.1). Taxonomy (NCBI): domain Eukaryota; kingdom Metazoa; phylum Arthropoda; class Malacostraca; order Isopoda; family Cirolanidae; genus Bathynomus; species Bathynomus jamesi. Next base: position 600,959 of record JAJOZX010001899.1, on the reverse strand, counting down.
CGCAACTGTACATTTAAATGCTGTGTCTTGATATTTGTTATTGTATATGACACGTGTTTTGCTTAAATCAAAGGGCTTATAACAGTAAAATCTGAATTGTTTTGTAATATTATTTTTTTATTATTTTTTGTGGAAACTTACCAGTTCGCTGTAAAAACCTACTAAATCAGAAGAAAGAAATGGTTGATAGAGGCACAAGGAAAAGAAAGGTATGATTATGTTACTTAACCCTTTAAGGACTGAAGGTAAAAATTGCTAACGTTTCAAATACAAGCATTCATAACTTAACCTTACAAAAAATTCAGGGCTTAAAGAGTTAACTAATCTGAGAACCTTTCCGATTTCGGGAACCTCCCTGCTCTCTGAGTGTCTATATAACGTCATGGAGATCCTCCATGAGGAAGCTCTTAAGATGTTCGAAGAGTTGTTGATTGTCCTCACTTACTCCTTTCAACACTTGGTGCTGTTCTGTTGTACTCCAGCATAAGCGCCTGTAGGAACAAATGAAGGAGGAAACGACTTGGCACCACCGCTTAGAGGTACAGCAGTTGGGTTTAGCGCTAGGAGTCGGGGGAAGGGATTTGACATCATTGCCCGTGGTATTCTGCTTAGGGAAGTTTAGAGGTTCGCTGCTCCTCCTTTGGGATTCGCTGCTAGGCATGCTGTTTTTGTTTCCTTTACCCATTTTAATATTTGTTTAATTTACAGTAAATTTTCTTAAAAATTTAATACTTTCTTGGCCGTAAATAGGATATATTTTTATATAGATCACTTAATTTAGTTCATACCTGAAACACTGATATCAGTTTTACATACAGATGAATGAATGTAGTAAGTTTCGATAACTTTCACGAATAACAAAGAAACATCCCTTTCCTTCGCGACTACACATGATGTTACTTCAAGTTAAATTTGGTTTAGTTTAAATACATAAGGAGTGTTACAAAAATCACAGTGTTTTTTCAGGTTTTTTCTTATAATTCTGTTAAACAGCATTTTTTGTTCTAAAGATATTTAGTAGGGTTTGTTCAGAATGAGAACTGGAAAATCTGGCTTCTTTCTGGCAAAATCTTACTCATATTTTTATCATCACGTCATTTTCTCGAGAGTTTCACTCCAATGAAATTAAACCTAATATTGTAAGAGTTGCATTCCGTGTGGCGTCGCGTTTGTTTGCTGATATCATCCGCAACGTCAAATGTTAGCTCAATAATTCTAAAATCGATGTTGATGGTCTGCACAATCCCATTAATTTGAAGTAGCTAAGCGAAACCTTGCAAATATCTGTGAACATTGCTTAAAGGTGGTCTGCCAAAAATCCTGAAATCCTGAAAAGACATCACGACTTTCGCAACATCTCTTATAAAGATTATATCTACTTGGTACTAATCATTTTCAAATTTCACGCATGAAATCAATCCCAATTCCAAGTAAATATAATTTTATTTGTGGTTTTCTAAACCATATATATTTTTAAGTAAAATAATTTATTTAGTTCATTTTTAACAAAAATGGGACTGATGATTTTGAACACGATACTTTGAAAGTTAAGCAAATTTTTTATTTAAATTAAATAAGAAGATTTTTGAGTGTATAGAGAGATAATTTATTGGGCCTCACATACCTTTCGAAAGTTAGTGGGACTTTATTGCCACAAAACTGATGAGGAATTTTCTTGTTCAACATTAGAGACAAGGGAAGCGTATAAAAATTTGAATTATATTTTCTTGAGCTATAAATTCAATATTATCGCTCTTTTCACCTCAGATAAAAAATTTAATTTTTTTGAGTCGTTACTTTTGTAAAAATAAGTGCAAAGGGTTAAGAAATTGCTGAATAAAAAGTTAAAATTTCATCCAATGATCATATCATGATAATATACGTTTTACAAAATATTAAAGTTGATAGAATAAGGTTTGCTGCTGCGTTGATTTTATATACTCTTTATATTTGAATTTCTGGTCCAAGAAATTAATCTACAGGGTGTACATAAAGTCAGGATCTATTTTTGTGAAATAATTATTTTTTTCTATTTTTCTTTTCAGAAGCCCTTAGAATGAATACAGAAGAGCGTGTGGCAATAGTAATTTGGCGAATCGAGGGAAAGAAATACAATGACATCAGAGAGAAGTTTAGAAGGAGATTTCATAAGCCGGGGCCAATAGACAAGACAATACGAAAATTGGTGAACAAATTTAAACGAACGGGATCTGTAAATGATGAAGCAAGATCAGGACGACCGTGTATGTCAGATCTTACCGTGAATGCAGTACGCGGAATTATCACTGAGGAGCCACGTACGTCCGTTCGTGCTGCATCACAGAGACTTGGCCTCCCGACGTCATCTGTGCACAAAATTCTGAAAGTTAATTTGCAGAAGAAAAGCTATCATTTGCAGGTTTTACATGATTTACATGAGGAAGATTTCCCTCGACGAAGTGCTGTGTGTGTGCTGATCTCGTAGAACAAATCTGGAGTGATAATTTAATGGACAACATTCTCTTTAGTGATGAAGGCACTTTCCATACGTGTGGAAAAGTAAATCGCCATAACTGTCGAATTTGGGCAGATGAAAGACCGAATGATTTCGTCCAAAATTGGGAAAGAGACTCGCCTAAAGTTAATGTCTGGATGGGTTTAACAAAATCTAAGGTTTATGGTCCTTTTTTCTTTGCTGAAGCTACAGTTACGGGGCTTATTTATCTGGACATGTTGCAGCAATTCCTTGAACCTCAGCTGATTGGGGATAGGATTGTTAGTACCGTCGTCTATCAACATGATGGTGCTCCTTGTCACTATGCCAAAATTGTTCAGGATTATCTAAATGGACGTTTTCCAAATCGCTGGATCGGACGCGGAAGCAACAGACCTTGGCCAGCGAGATCACCAGATTTAACCCTTTAGATTTCTTTGCATGGGGCTTTATCAAATCGCACGTCTATCAGACGAAGATTACGAGTCTTGAAAACTTACGTACACGTATACGAACTGCTGCAGATAACATAACCCGGCAAATGCTCCAGAATGTGTTTAGAAATGCTGCGGAACGATTTGAGCTGTGCAGGGATACTGATGGGCGTCACGTCGAATCCTACTCTTAATTATTTAATAAATGTTACCACTTTATCATTTTATGATTGAATTCCATATAATTTCCAAGTGCTTCACAAAAATAGATCCTGACTTTATGTACACCCTGTATTGCTGTACAGTATGCTGTAGAGCTACGTACATACACACACACACACACACAAAAACATATATATATATATATATATCCTTAAACATTTAAAAAACCCTACAAATTGGTCCATTATTTGGATAAAAAAAAAATTACCACAAGGTTTCAACCATTTTATGCAACAAGGGGGGGTGAGGGAGTTTTGGGGGGAGAGGGAGAATGACCTCGGGGTGGGGGCAAGGTAATGGGAGAGGGGGTAATGGGGGAGGGGTGGAGGTAATGAGGGAGGAGTAACGATTTTAGTAATACACCCGCCCCACTCCTGCAGAAGAGTTCCAAGCAAAGAGATAAACTCCCAATTCTAACATATCTTCAAGAGTTCTAGTTTTACTTCGTAATCTTTAAAAACCCACTTAATACTTCTCTTTACACAATTTAAGTAAGTACCTAACAAAAGGGCGAGTGACGACTCTTACATTTTGCCTTTCTTGAATTTTATTATGTTTCAAATGAACTGAATACAAACCCAAATGTGCAATTATAAGTACAGTACAGTTTGAAGGATTAGTTCGATACTGATCTATCTCAGAAAATGATATTTTGAGCAAATCATTGATAACTGTTTTCAGTGCAACTTTTCACAGCAGGATTTCTTTTTATTTTAAGATTTTAAATAAAAATCATAATATAAAATGAAATCCTGCTCTAAAAGACTGCACTGAAAACCCCTATAATTGATTTTATCAAACTCTCATTCTCTGACTTAGATCACTATTGAAGTAACCCCTCGAGTTATTGAAGAAAATTTGGCGAAGAAAATTTGGCAAGTTAATAAATGAAGCAGGAAAGTTGTTACAATTTGGAGTGAAATAAAGAACAAAGACATCGTTAATTATGTCGCCTGATAAAGCCTGAAAACGATGTGAAAGAGTGTTCAAGACATTTTAAAACGTTGCAAGAAGCATTTCCCCTTCCCCCTCACCGAGGAGATTGTCTATATTCAAAAGTGTCAAAGCTGGGATTGGTTAAAATGTTCCGGAAGCAAATAGCTTATGAAATAGAAATATGGCGTTAATTTATATCAGTGGTTCCCAACCTTTTTTAGGCCAACGACCCCTTATGTCCATCAGTATTTGCTGGTGCCTCTTTATAAAGATAATAATATAACATGATAAGTGATTAGTGATTTATTTATAGAAGATAACATTTTTACAGTTTCCTAGAGCCCCCCTAAGATTCTCAAACGCCCACTGGTGGGCGGTGGCGCCGACGTTGGGAACCACTGATTTATATGTTCTCTTAAAGGACTTTTGAGAAGGAGTACGAACATAAAATGTCATTATTATAAGTTCCTTTACGTTGTAAGAAAGAATTTATTACTAGTTTCATAATTTTTTATAGCGATTTTTATATAATGCACATTGAACTGTAAAGACAAAAACAAACAAAACTGAGGAAAGCTGAACCAACTTTGGGACAGCGAAGTTAATATACGAGTATAACCTCATGGAACCATGAGGTCATGTGCATTCATATAGTTATGTTACAATCCCAGTTGTCTTGTGTGATCGTAAAGTATAATATATATATATATATATATATATATATATATATATATATATATAATATATATATATATATATATATATATATATATCAGGGCTGGCAGGTCAGACCCGGACCCAGACCCGGGTTTAACCCGAAAGTGAGATAAGACTCGAACCAAGACCCGGACCCGATAGTGAATTAGAAAAAAGACCCGGACCCGGACCCGGACCTGAAAGTGAATTTTAAAATTGACCCAGACCCAGACCCGACCCGAAAGTGAAGGACCCGCACAGCCGGGTTTTTAGTTTACAAAATTTATGTGTGCGCCTTTAGATTTGGCAACAATTTATTGAATTATCACTCCACCCTCCAAATGATTGACTGGAAGTGGAGCGTTAACGGTGACGGAAGAATAGCCTAATCCAGTGGCGTACTAAAGGGGGTGCGAGGGGGGTGGTCCCCCCCGGGTGATAGCCGGAAGGGGGGTGCCATCGGGAGAGTTGAAATACCAGTACAAGTCTTCAAACCAAATGAAAAATTCGCCAAAGTAAAAAAAAATTTAAAAATGTTCAAACTATTACAACAGCTTAATATTAATTTCCACTATAAAATAAATTTTTATTTTTATTGGCAATACAAAATTTACAAACGAAAAATTAAATATTTGATAAAAATTACATCGAAAGGCGAACGTTTGTTGACATTTCAGTCATCAGTTTGTTGAGGATAGCCAGCTGGCTGCAACTGACATTCCAAGTCTTGTTCACTTGACACTGTGACTCCACATACATCCGGTATGTTTCATTAAATAATTATGATAAAGCATAAAGTGCTGGTGTTTATAACAATATCATGGTACTTATACCAGTGTCCAGTAATTTTTGACAATGTGGTATCTTAGTGATGTTTAAGTGTTTATAAATGATAACACTGGTATGCATCAATTTTGCTGTCAAGGGTTTTGTAAGTGATTCGTATAGAGTTTTTCCTGCTAATTTCGAATCTTCAATCCGTTTTTCTCAATCAGCTCAGGTTATCCGGCTATGGCCTCATAAGTAAAATAGAATTTTTCGTGATTTTGTCAAAGCGGAATTGGAACAGTAACATCTATCATCACTTGTTTCACTTGTATAATATCTTTTTTTACTTTTCAGGCATATAGATAAAATATTTCATAATGAATAGAGCGTGTAAAAATGATCCCAATAGATTCTGCTACATATGTGGGACGGTTACCATGCCAAATAACCAGTCCCAAATCACTAAATTTGTGAAGACAATGTATAGAGCATACTTTGGAATTAAGCTAGGGGACCAGGACAAAAATTTCGCCCCTCATATGTGCTGCAAGACGTGCATTGAAAATTTGAGAAGATGGAGCAAAGGCAGAGCGAAATCTTTGCCTTTTGGAATTCCCATGATTTGGAGAGAAGGAAAGGATCACGTGACAGATTGCTATTTCTGCATGACAAACCTCCAAGGTGGGCTTATAAATTATTTTTCTTAAATTTTTGAAATCCTCGTATGAAACTTGAATAATATTCACCATAATGTAATATTCACCATATATAGCATAATATTCACCATAATGGTAATCATACATTTACATATACATATTGTTATAGAAAATACATTTACACATACATATGTTATACAAGTTACATTTACATATACAATGATTGTATATTCTTTCTTTTCATTCATATTGTCCCGAAGGGACAATATGAATGAAAAAGAAAGAAAATATACAGACTCCATCGACCTATTTCATATCTTACAGACCGCAGCCTTCCCTCACGAGCCGCCACTGTCTGAATGCTTCTTCTATTTCATATGCAAGTTTTATATCCATGTTCTGTATTTCTATTTTCAGGAGTTAACAAGAAGAATAAACACATTGTTGTATACCCTGACATTCCTTCTGCTATGAGACCTGTACCCCATGATCCTGGAATTCCAATACCCGACCCACCTCAAACCCTGGACTTCGATGATTCTGATGATGAATCAATGACCAATGCCAATGACCAGTCCCAGTCGTATATACACCTCAAAATATCGCTTCAAATGAGCCGAGGCCTCTCAACTAGGCCAAACTTAATGATCTTACCAGGGATTTAGGACTTTCCAAATTAGCTGCCGAGATCTTGGGCTCACGACTTCGAGAGGACAACTTGCTGGCTCCGGGAACAACATTCTCCTGGTATAGGAAACGAGAGGAAGAATTCCGCAAGTTTTTTGCAGTGCACGAAAATACCTCTTCCTTAGTGTACTGCTGCAATTTTGAGGGGCTAATCGAATCCTTGGGCCTGCCATATAACGCATCAGAATGGAGGCTATTTATAGACTCGTCTAAACGAAGTTTGAAAGCAGTACTTCTCAACATTGGGAATAGGGTTGCATCAGTCCCTGTAGCACATTCCGTACAACTTACTGAGAGCTACGATAACATGAAAATTTACTGGATGCTCTCGTATACGACCAACATAACTGGAGGATCTGTGGAGATTTGAAGGTAATACTAATATCATAAGTAAACTATTGCTATTGACTATGTTGTTTTTCCAAAGGTTATTTGAGAGCGTATAAGAACACTTAACTTCCCCACAGAAGTGATACAGTCCAATGCATAGATTTTTTTATCTGATAGAACAAATTCTCTAAATTCTTTAAATATTTTCATTTTTTTCAGATTGTGGCATTTGTATTGGGAATGCAAGGGGGATACATGAAATACCCATGTTTCCTCTGCAAATGGGATAGCCGAGCGGATGAGAAGCACTATGCACAGCGTGAATGGGCATCCAGAGAGAATTTTGAACCTGGGTCGCATAATGTCGTTTCAGTCCCCTTGTACCACCAACAAAAATTTTGCTCCCACCACTTCATATTAAGCTGGGCTTGATGAAAATTTCATCAAATCAATGAATAAGGAGGGTTCAGCATTCCGATATCTCGAGAGTAAATTTCCTCATATATCTGATGCTAAACTAAATGCTGGGGTTTTTGATGGTCCTCAAATTCGAACTTTCATCAAGGATACTCAGTTCGAAAACGCAATGACTCCAATGAGAAGAATGCCTGGCAGGCATTCAAATCAGTTGTCACTGATTTCTTGGCAAGCGTAGAAGTCCAGAATAGGAGTCCGTTGTCGAAAACTTGATGGAAGCTTTCAAAGCTCATGGGTCGCGCATGTCCATAAAAATGCACTTTTTGTGGTCCCACTCGGACTATTTTCCTGAAAATTGCGGGGATTATAGTGAGGAACAGGGTGAACGATTTCACCAAGATATCAAAATAATGGAAGAGAGGTACCATGGAAACTGGGATATCAATATGCTGGCGGACTATTGCTGGTGTTTGAAGCGAGACGTGCCCGAAGAAAAACACAGACGGAAAGCCAAAAAAACTTCCTTCCTTCCTCAATAAACTTTTTTCCATATTCACTGTATGAATAAAAGTATTTATTCACACAATGTTTTCATTTTTCACGAGTGTTCTTATAATATTACTCGTATCTACAGTGTTTAAGCTAAAAAAATCAATAAATTTGGGGATAAAATTGGACTTATAATAAATGGCCAATAGAGAAAAAACCTGACCTGATTGAGGAAAACCAATGTCATTTTCGAATTCAGCATGGTCGAATTATATAATATGAGTTGAAAAAACCCTCACAGCAGACAAAACAATTTCATATGCATACCAGTGTAATTAATGTTAATTAATAACGATAATAATAATGATAATTAATAATGATAATAATAATGATAATTAATTGTCTCTGCTTGTCTGGGTTGATAATCTGATAACTCAATGGGTATCTGGTTGGAAAAAGTTTGAGAACCACTTGTTTGAAGCTTTTCTGTTGTAATAAATTTTTTTTACTTCTTTATTACTGGAATACTGTTAATTTTCATTTTGTCAGTGGTCTAATTATTTGTGAGTAATGGTCATAGTTTTCTGCTTTTTAAGGAGTCGTATTTGCACTTAACCCCCCCCCCCCCCCCGAAAAAAAATAAAATAATAATAATAATCAAAGACAATTTGTTCAGTTAATGTATTTCAAGTCATAAAAGTTCATGCTTGTTATGCATGTTCATGTTTTGAAAGAACATTTTGTAAGGATTAATCATTCTATTCCATCTGGGAGGAGAGTGGCTTCGTATTTATCTCCAAAGATTCAGAATGAGTTCATTTGCCTTTTTGGGAATTACGTCAAAGAGAAAATAGTGGCCGATATCAAGAAAGCAAAGTATTTTGGGATTCTTTTTGACAGCACTCTTGATGTGTCCCACACTGATCAGATGTGTGAAGTGATCAAATACGTCCATATTGAATGTGACAAAGTTGAAGTAAAGGAATTATTCTTGGGTTTCTTCCCTGTTGTCGGAAAGACTGCTTCTGAGCTCACAGGGGATATCCTGAGACATCTGGAGAGAGATGGACTGGACATAAACCTGTGCCGTGGTCAAGGATATGACAACGCTGCAACTATGGCTGGGATTCATGGTGGTGTTCAGTCAAAGATCAGAGAGATTAATCCCAAGGCTTTGTTTGTGCCTTGTGCAAATCATTCTCTGAACCTTTGCGGAGTGCACTCATTTGGAAGCGTTTCTTCATGTGTGACTTTTTTTGGAACCTTGGAGAGAGTCTATTCATTTTTTTCAGTCTCAACTCATCGATGGGAAGAGTGCTGATGGAGAATGCAGGCATTACAGTCAAAATACTTTCCCAGACAAGGTGGAGTGCTCATTATGACGCTGTGAAACCAGTGAAGGCAAATTTTGAAAAGCTGACCTCAACCCTTGAAGTACTGTACGATCCCAAAGAAAATGTGGACACAAGAGGATCAGCTCAGATTTTGCTGTCTGCTGTATGTGATTTCTCTTTTTTGAGTTACCTTTCTTTCTGGTGTGAAGTCTTGGAAGAAATTAATCTCGCACAAAAGTATTTGCAAACAGTTGGAATCAGCCTTGAAAAGTGCATTGTGAAGCTTCAAGCTTTAAAACTCTTTCTTGAAGATCAGCGCAATGAAACTGTGGAGAGGGCCATTCATTATGCAACTACAAAGTGTGAGGAAATGGACATTTCTATGGAAAGAAGAGGGAGAGTAAAGCTCCGAAAAAGGATACCAGGAGAGATGGCAAAGGATGCTGGTCTCACATTGCCAGAGGAAATAAAAAGGGCTATGTTTGAATGTCTTGATCGCTTTCATCAAGAATTGGAGATTCGTTCTCGGGCAATGGATCAAATTCTGTCAATCTTCGCTGTTATTCAGCCAAACACTTTGGTTGTTGCAACAGAAGAAGAACTTCGGAAGTATATTCCAAATTTTTCTCAGATTTTCGATGAATTCTCTGATGAAGATATCAATGTGGAAATTGGACGACTTCGGAGTGCAGTTTCTGGAGTTTATTATGAAATGGGATTTTTGTGAATCTTTGCCAAGCTTGTCACTGTGTTTGAGATTCTTTTTGACTGTCTGTGTGTTTATTGCTTCATGTGAAAGAAGTTTTTTCAAATTGAAATTGATAAAAAATTTCTTTCGCTCGACCATGAGTCAGACAAGATTGACAAATCTGGCTTTACTTTCAACTGAACATGAATATGCAAAGAAGGTGAATTTTGATGAGGTCATTGATCAATTTGCAGAAATTAAGGCTCGAAAGCAGAGACTGTGAATCCTCTCTATTTACCTTTGAAGAACAGGCTGAGCGTTGAGACTGGATTTCCTGTGTTTTTTGTATAAAATAAAATGCAGTATTATCTGTTCACTGAATTTTTAATGTCCTGCATTTTTCTTATTTCCAATTTGCTTATGAGAGTACTGTACTGTTTAAAAATCTACTTGCAAACATAATATATTTTTCTGTGTGTTTAAATTTTAAAATTATTTATCGGGGGTGCCAAAGGAAGGATCTGCCCCGGGTGCCAAATACTTTAGGTACGCCCCTGGCCTAATCCTAATATATTTTATTGTTTGTTAGTGAGTTGTGTACAGTGCTTACAAGAAGTCTCACGCCTCTGTCTCGTCCCAAGCTAGTCTGTTAGGTATAAAATGGGCGGTCTTTATGGCAGTAGAGGTGTGTTCGGATTGGTGCACATAACTGCTCTAACCCAATCAATGACGTCCATTATTAGGTCACTTTTGCTACATTTTAGTGTTTAAAATACGAATGATTAAGAAGCAGAATGAGCAAGTTTCGGGATGTTGGGATGGTTATGGAGCAATCCTAGTCATCATAATATTAGCTGGGCATTACATTGTACCGTCTCAATATATACTGTAGACTATAGAGAACGACTAATTCGGCAAATATCCCAAATCATGGCATGATACCCAAGTTATTTTGACGCAGGTCTAAATTATTGCTCAAATGCAATTATTGATATTAAGTAATTGTTGGGAATTGTTGTCAATATTGTTGTTTGTGATACATATCCTACGTGAAGAATCTAATGACCAAATTCCTCAGTGAACGTCTCACGCGCTCGCATTTCGAGGAAGTCACGGTCGTCTCACTAATAGATAGTTTATCCATTGTTTTAAGTGGTAACCTATTAAGCGAACTATGTTAAACCTATTCCATCTTATGAAAGTCATTAGTCTAAAGCAAGACTGGTGGGCCGTGAATCAGAGAAATTTGCATTTGATTTGTTCATCGTAATTATTACGTAATATAGTATACTGTATATAGTAGTATATAAGAGTTTATTGGTAGCATATCATATGACAATTCCCATAAACATGTGATGACATCGATGTTGCCAGTTTTATTTTTTTCCTGAAACTATTACCTTTTCATAGTTTGTTTCAACAATGCATATATTATCATCTCCATGAGCGTAGACATTGCAAGAAAAGATTCTAACTAAGGATAAGTAAAGTTCTTTCATGGTCACAATATATACTTTTATAGATGTCAAACATAAAAATATAATAAAATTCTATATTAACATAAATATATATTCGATACACATTTATGTCATGGCTTTAACATCAGTATTTCGTATAGCTTCCTCCAGCATCAATAATTTCTTGCAATCGTTGCGGCATAGAAGAGGCCAGATTGTAGGGAATGTTTAGTGTTCGGCGTAAGCTCTCCCAACTATTCCTCGTGTGAGCTAAAAGTGCTCAAATGTTCTTTCATTGCGTTGCTCCCATTCGTTAATCATTATTGCCCAAAGGTTTTCAATTTGATTCATATCAGGAGAACGTGGTGGCAGAATTAGATTAATAATCTCTGGGTGATTTTCGTACCACGCTCTCACAACGTTACTCCTATGAATGGGACTGTTATCTTCCATTAAGTAAAATGGTTCCGGCGCTGGAACCAGATACGCACGAACACTGGGTAGCAGCACCTCTTCCAGTATCTGGCAATATTGCTGTCCAATAAAGCGTCCATCTACTTGAGTCAATTCTCCGACACCATAGCCAGACATCCAGCCCCACACACCGAGATTGATGCGACCGCTACGTTTGCTCGGGAAAACATTTCCTTCTTCATAGCGTTTTCCGCGCTGCCTCCAACAATGCAGGGAACCATGACTATCTGTTGAAAATGTTTTTTCGTCACAGTACACAACTTTTCTCCAGAATTCTTCCTCCTGCGGCAAGTATTGCAAGGCAAATCCCATCCGCGCCTCTTTATGCTCAATCGTCAATGCAGATTTTATAGCTGGACTGCGAGAAAAATACCCTGCCACGTGAAGTCTGTTGTTCACTATATTTGCGCTACAACGAAGGTTCAGGTGTCTGTAAATATGCGTCGCTGGAACAAACGGATGCTCTCTGGCATGATTAACAATCGCAGCATCTTCCTCTTGAGATGTTGAACGCGGAGGACCAGACCTCGGCAAAGTAGCGATTGAGTTTTCTGCTTCATACCGATGAATCCACCGTTCCACAGTGCTTCGATGAACGTCTAGTCGTCTTGATATTTCTCTTATTGGCACACCATATTCATGCAATGTCACCATTGCTCCCATTGCCTGGGTCGTCTCGTGGTGCACAGACGGCCTTTCCATCTTTGTGTAAATGGCTTATGTGAAGCGTACTGGGACGATAAAGGAAATGAGGATACCATGCACCCCTTTTGAAATTGATTTCGGTTGTGAAGGGTACCAACCCTTCGAATGGTAATAATAATCAGCCAATTTCCTATTTTGTTGAACATATGCATAAAAAATTCGTCTTAAAAGCCAAGGATCCAAAGATTGTCAGCAATAGTTTATATCCAAACTGAATATAGTCAGCCATCAACAGTATAATCATATTGTATTTCCATAACTACTCATGACTACTCTGTCATAGTAAATAACCTTATTATGACTTAGGTAGTAGTAGTAATTCTGAGTGGCGGCCTCTAGCCACATACGTTAAACCTATCAATGCGTCTAAGACCAGACTCTTCTGTTTCTGTCAATTCATTGTTAGTTTAAGGTATTTTGCTCTTTGTCTTTCTAGGTCTAGGGCATTAAAATAAATATTTGAGTTTGTGTTTAGCATTTCATATGAATTTCTCTCCTCTCCCTTAACCCATCCCCACGTTCATTTTAGCCCCCTCTCTCCCTTTCCTCTTCCCTTCGTAATTCCCCACCCAACCTCGTTTCCTTCGACATAGCAACGCTTACCTCCATCCTCATTCCACTTCCTTCATTAAACCTATTATCGCTTTTACTGTCCCTTCCTTCTATCCTTCAATGCCAGCGTTCTTAAACCTAGCACATAAATTATATAATATGGAATCTAACACCTTAGATCTCTACGCATTCATGTTACTTGAAGACACCTGTGTCTTAGGGGAATCTAAGTGTTGAGCGTGGGCTTCGGGGTAGTCTATAGATTATTACAGATGACCTTGAACGCTCCAACTATTTAAAAATGATTATTGGTACTTGTGGGTTATCTGTCGCCACTTTTTAATTTAATTTTCCAACTTTTTCACAAATACAGATGTGTGTTATCATGTTGCCATTTTTACAAAAATATACTATTTTTTCTTAAATTATTTTTATTTCTCAAAATAACAAACATTAATCATATTATTCGGGTGGCATGAACGCGGCGATGGCCTCCAGGATGCCATCGAATGGGTCGACACTAGCGGGTAGCTTGCTCCTCCACATGAACTCGGCCAGGTAGGTCTTAAGATGGTGTCGGGCCGTTCCTCGGTGACGCTTGTTCCTCCACTTTGCTGATCCCCACAAGCGTTCGATATTTTGAGTGTGGACTCCGGTATCTGCATCAACGAAATTGTATCGATGATTAACCTTGAAATGTTGGAAGCCAGCCTCCTGGAGGTCGGTGGTCTTATATCCTCGCCAGCTGTCGGAGTAGATAATGGAACCTTCGGCGATGTTTTCCACAATGGCAGCCAAGAGAGTTGCAGCAGAGCGGTTGGGAACTTGAACGATGAAGCAGTCGTTTGTTTCACGGCAAATTCCTCCGAACATCCATTGTTGTGGTAAAATGCGTCCGGCATTGTTTTTACGCCTCGTGAACAGGCTCTCATCGATCTCAACCACTATTCCTTCGCCGCCGATCTTGGTTTGCTCTAGGTTGGCTAACCTAACCTAACCTAACCTAACCTAACCTAACCACACACTAACCTAACCTAACCTAACTAAAATATAAATGACCCACAAGTAAAAAGTGGAAACAGATAACCAATAGGTATATTAAAAAGTGGCGACAGATAACCCACAAGTACCTGATTATTTATTACGCACATCATATAGCATAATACACACATGAATTTAAGTATCTCTTACACTATAGGAATGGAATTGAATCCTACCAGAGTTAAAAAGTCGCAAAATATGATAGATTAGTTTGTATTAAGAGGTCACTAAGAGAAAAGGATTTGGGGTAGAGCGGAAGGCAGAGAGTATATTTTCCCCGAGTTTCGGTTATTATTAACGTTATATGGATACATTGCCGATGTCCCTGCTGAAGACCTCTGATGGATGCGGTGTGATCAGAGAGAGAGAGAGAGAGAGAGAGAGAGAGAGAAAGAGAGAGCTTTTAAATCACACCTTTTAAATGGTTTGTGGGTAAAGGCTTCACGTATGTTATTTTAGTCCAGGGTAGTTTATGTGGAGGTGTTAACGTATCTTGCACTTGGGACTGTTAATTGTAAGACAATTACCATAGCTGGGACTGAGACACGTTATCCCCTGCATACTCTATATATATCTATATACAGTATGTCTCTATATATAAATAGATAGATGTGGACGTCATTGATGGGGTTAGAGCAATTATGTGCACCAATCCGAACACACCTCCGCTGCCATAAGGACCGCCCATTGTATACCTAACAGACTAACTTGGGACGAGACAGAGGCGTGAGACTTCTTGTAAGCACTGTACATTGGTTGGTCTCCAGTGCTTCGTTTGCTATTTATATTTGCGATGCCTTTACAAGGTCTTTTTTCGGTGGGGAGTGATAGCAAAAAAATTAGCCTTACAAATGAATATTTTAAATATAATAATATTGATAAAACATCTACATGCCAAATTGAAAAGTGTGGAAAAGTGTATAGTGGCAATCATGTGACAAACCTAAAGCGACACCTAAAATCGTGTCACCCAGACATATATCGTAAAGTTTAGGATCATGATAAAAGCCTACCTAGCACTAGCAGTACTTCGAAAACTCAAATACAAACCAAAGGAATGAATGTAGGCCAAACTACTGTAGTGTTAAAAACGTTTTTAAACAAATTAAAGTTGGAGTTCACCCGCAACTTCATAAGAAAACTTTAGAAAATGGCCTTATTTCGTGGGTGACAATAGACGGGTGGCCTTTTAGCATTGTAGAAGATATTGGATTTAAAATTTTGGTTGAACCATTTCTATCTGCAATGAATATAAACATGAACAGAAAAAATCTTGCTACTTTGACTCTCGATAGAGCAATAGCTGAAAAAAATAAGTTAAAAATACTTCTTAAAAAAAAATGTTTCATTTAAAAGTAGATTGTTGCAGCTTTGATAGAGGATTTTTAGGTATTCAAGCCCAATATGACTTTGAAAACAAAATTGAAGTGAAAACGTTGGCTGTCAAGGAACTTCATTGCTCGCATACAGGTAAAAATTATTTACATTTCACACAAAAAATTATTTTACATTTCACACAAATATATATATATATATATATATACAGTATAACTTATATATATATATATATATATATCGTACAATATTACAGTATATGTTGCAACTGACAACGGGTCCCATATGATGAAGTGTTGTTAGAATAAGGGGGCTGAAGAGAGCAATCATACATCGTACTTTGCCCCTTAGCAATGCATATATAGTTATATATAACCTAACCTAACATTAATTAATATATATGGTTAGGCTACTACCGTATAGCCATATAATGTTTTACTATGTTTCAGAAAACATGTTAATGTAGCTACAGTAGCAGTCTTATTACCTATCCTATACCAGATTATAATTATTACATTTTTAATAATGGACCCGACCTAGACCCGGGTCATATACTGAAAGACCCGACAGGACCTGGAAGTGAACTTTCGGGTCCGACCCGGACCAGGACCCGAAAGTAAATTAGAAAAATGACCCGGACCCGGACCCGGACCCGAACGTAAATTAGAAAAATGACCCAGACCTGGACCCGACCCGAAAGTGATAGACCCGCACAGCCCTGATATATATATATATATATATATATATATATATATAAGGACCAAAGCAGTAGAGAAAAAATTAAATTAAAAGAAACGCCATCATCAGAATGTCTTTCTTAACGATCTAAAAACTTAATTCACTATTTGTCTGTCTGCAGTCTGTGTGTGACGGTTGAACATTGAACGTCTTTTACATTGATTTTTAGGCATTCGTTACTGATATTGTTTTCATCTCTTATAATTTCGTAATTTTTAAGTTTTGTTCGTTTGGTTTTCGTTTTTTTATAATTTTAAAATTTTAAGATTCTGATGGTTAAAATTCTGGTTGAGATACCAAAGTGTTTGAAACAGTAGCATGGGTGCAAAAATGTTCAGAGGTAGGAGGGATGAGGAAGAGGGGGAAGTGGGGTAATGGGAGATGGGAGTGCCAAAGTGGGTGGGGTGGGTGCCACTGCCCCAATACTACTATGAATACAGAGTATAGTTACCTAACCTAACATAACCTGAAAAAAAAAAAAATAAAAAATAAATGTATATACTATATAACTGCGACGTCATACTATGAACTTTATCTTAAAAGATAAAAAGTAAAAACATTGAAAGTATACATATAAGGTTTAGAGAACACCTGATGTAATGCAACACGCTCTCCTAATGCTACTATGAATATAGAGTATACAATAGTTAACTAACCTAACCTAACGTCAAAAATAAATAAATAAAATAAAACAAGCTAACCTAGTCTAACCTAGACTAAAAACATCGAGTGCACCCCGGACACATCCATATACACACATAGGCGCAATAGAACTTCAACAGCTGAGACGTGTTTACGACAGCGATGTCTGCAAAATAGTTGTAAAATTATTAGCTATTTTTTCAGGATAGTCAATTGTGGTCGGAGCTGAAGTACATACGAGTGTATATATTTATATATATATATATATTAATAATACGTGGGTCGGGTCCTAAATATATACGAATGTTATAAATATTTTATTTCTCAGGAAATATATGATCAATATTCATATTATTTCACCTACTGAACTAAAACCAAACATGTGGTTATATATATATATATATATATATACCGTATAGCCATATAATGTTTTACTATGTTTCAGAAAACATGTTAATGTAGCTACAGTAGCAGTCTTATTACCTATCCTATACCAGATTATAATTATTACATTTTTAATAATGGACCCTACCCAGACCCGGGTCATATACTGAAAGACCCGACAGGACCTGAAAGTGAACTTTCGGGTCCGACCCGGACCAGGACCCGAAAGTAATAATAAAAAGAAGAAGAGAAGAAGTTTTATTTCTTTAGTGAGAGACTGTTTTAATTTTAATAAATTAATTAAATCCTCTGACTCTTACGAATACTATATGTGAATTCTATTTAATTTATATGGCTCGCAATTAGGTAAGAGAGGGTTGCAACGAAGCAGGATTTGAATGCTCAACCGAGTCCAAATCCCCCATTTTGAATCCTAAATCCATGTAATTTTGTTTACATTTGGTTAGATGTACTCGTATATAACTAGTTATTTATATAGGGGAAGGTTTTTGGCTGGCTACAGTGAATTTGTATTTGGAGTTTTATAGAATTAATATGATATACATTTTGAGAACTCTTCTCCCTCCTAAGCTAAGTTTAAAGATATCTCGGATGGCCGTGCTGGTGATTTTAATCTTTATGTCAATCCCATTTACGAGAAATCTCTATTGAAATGAGAAATCGCTGTGTAGGTGTGCATAACAATTTTTTTTTCGATTTTTCAAATTTGTCTTTTAAATCTTTTTCTGCTGCCGGGGTATAATCTCCTGAGGCACGCAAATAGATTTCCCTGGAGTCTTTTTTAATAATTTAGAACATTTTCCAAGTATGCGCGATAATGCTAATAATTGGAATCTGCGGAGATAGTCACTTGATTTAAATATATGTCGCATTAACTGATCATTGTATGCAAAAGGTTAGTGCCAGAATAGATTCAATAATCTGTCCCATCAGAGTGTGCTATTCGGACTTTTGTATACAGATATATATTGCTGGCTGGGATAGTAAAATAATGGGCCTGCGCTAGGTATAAGGTACTCTTAGGAGCGGTACCAGGTACTACAAATCGATGAATCAGTACAGAATTTAAATTCTGTACCGATTCATTGATTTGTAGGACCTCGTCTATTGTTGATTTCGCAGCCATTCCCTACCTTAAAGAAAAAAAAATATATATTATAGTCAACACTAAAAATTCCTATGATGCGCGACTTTTGCGCCACTCTGTGTGTGTGTGTGTGTGTATATATATATATATATATATATACATATACATATATATATATATATATGTGTGTGTGTGTGTGTGTGTGTGTGTGTGTAAAAATGAACAATGAATAACTCCTACATCCATATAATTCTTATATTCATTCATATAATTCTTATGTTCATTCGTATACTTCGTATATTTATATAATCCTTATATTCTTTCTTATTCATATATTCACTTTTACATATCAAGCCCAAAATCGTATCACGCTGAAACGAGTTTGGATAAAACTTTAATTTGCTTTCTATTTTATAATTGGTGAATTATTTCTTTGTAAACTACGTAATCATTTTGTATATAGACCAAAATCGTATAACGCTGACACAAGTTTGGATACAGTTTTGATTTGCTTTCTATTTTATAATTGGTGAATTATTTCTCTTTAAACAATTTGATCATTTTCGTAGACTTAGCTTAATAATGTAATTTTTTTCATTTCCTGTATACATACTCTCTTCGATGTAAAAGATGAAGTAATGTCCTGCTTAACGTTTAATTTTTAATCTTAAGCTTTTCATTTTTGCCCATGTGCATATTTGTTTGTAATTCGTGATGGGAAGGCATATTTCAATTTCCAATTTTAGTTAACTCGGCAGATCATGATAACATCAGATCTGTCAATATGCGGTTTAAAATAAAAATATGGCTTCCTCTTGCTTAGCAGTTTAGACATTGCTTCAGCAAAAATATTTGTTTTGTCTTTAAATGTTTTGTAAAGTAAATCAGCCTAATGAGAATAATAAAAACAAAAAAAACAAAAAAAACATCAGCATTAAATAATAATGACGTCAGTAGGAAGTTCAGTATAAAAGGCCATAAAATTTCTCCAATGTTCATTCTGACTAGACTGATCTAACTTAGAGGCTGAGCATTACCTGTAACATTTTAGCGGTAAATTACCGTAAGAAAAAGTCTTTATCTTCTACAAGCCTTGCTCTCTTCAGAGAACTTAGTCTTAAATAAAGAAAAATAATTTCCCAATACGTTATAAGGAGAATCGGGGAACCTTCAAAGAACTTAATAAGCCTCACAGAATCCTCTGATCGACCACCTGAAGAAATCGGAGAGTAGTATAAGAGAAACCTCTGCGATTTCCTATACGGTACCAGAGTAACAAATCCGTTGCTCCCACCTAACCAGTACCCCCGTCAACTTCGAACCGACCAAGTCCATAGACGGAGGGGTTAACATATATATATGAGGGGTCGCGCGTATTAAGGTACCTAAGCGCCACCACAGGCGAAAACGTGTTTTCGATGGATATCACTATTTTCACCCTTCCTCTATCGCGTGGTTTGGGTTATAATGACCTTACGACACTAGAAATATGATTGAAAACCTTATGAAGCGAACTACTTTTTTCACCTCTATCGCCAGTTGGGCTCTGCCGTCCAGATGTGATGCGCGTCTTAACGCCCCAATATCCCGTTCAACTGGTGATGGGGGTGGGGGTGGGACGCTCGGTCTCTGGGTGGCGGGAACAGCAGGAAGAGGGCGAGCTAATGAAAACATGGCAGCCACGCCGCTCTGCTTTCTGATTGGCCACCCGCTCCACGCGCCGAGAGGGACACGACACAAACATCCCGCCAGTACCTTAAGACTCGCGTTGCTCTTAACAGGCGTCCTGTGTTCGTGCTCATATTGCTGAATATTGCGTGGATTATTCTATTCACTCGGCTTCTAACTATTATCAATGTGTGTGCAGCAATCATTCTGTGCCAGAAATCGCACCCAAAGTTCGGCATAATAAGAAAATCAAAAAATTACAAAAAATATATAAAATATGAAATATGAAAATCTATTCCAAAAACTCATCAACATCTTCATTAGCATACTTAGAACTCTAATTTAGCCAAAAATGAAAGTTCTAGCTCAATTAATAACAGAGATACTATTACCAGAATATTGCTGAACTTTGGAGGCGATTTCTGGCGAATTTTAATTTTGGCGCTTAGGTACCTTAAAAGCGTAGAGGCTGATAAATCCCACACCCTTTAATTATGTCTATAAGAGATACCTTGTAGGAATCAAAGGCTCCAAACTGTTTGAGTGAATAGAGTGCACACTCTTCAGATTAGTGGAGGAATGTCTCATCATGTTCCCTGCATTTAGGACAACATGGATAGTTCATTTCATCTATAGTAATCTGATATATTGCAAGGTGTCCGCGCACTGTTATCACCTGTAATACCGAACTGAGCCCATCCTTCTCGAGACTCGCCAAGAGTCTTGCAAACCTACTGTTCAACTCTGGCAAAAGTGATCTGGTATGTCGGCAGCTACATAAATTGACCCACCATGCGATTTGTTCTCTGACCACCTATTTCCTCACCCCTATTATACTAACCAGCTAACTAACTAACTATAAATAAATAAATAAATAGTATTTATATATATATATATATATATATATACAGGGTGATCAAAAAGTAACACAACCCATGGAGAAACGCACATAATTGATTTTTTCCTTCTGTTGCAGGTGGTGAATATATGAAAAAGATGAAATACACCTTGGAGCAGCGTATATTCATTGTCACGCAGTACATTCGCCCCAGAAGCTATGCCCAGACGCAGGAGGCCTTCACGGAAATGTATGGAAGAGGTGCTCCAAACAAATCCTCTATCAAGCGACTATACGACAAGTTTCAAGAGACAGGGAATGTTGATGACGTAACGAGAAGCGGTCGGCCGAAGGTGTTGACACAGGACAAGTTGATCGACGTGCAAGCTGCCTATACTCTGAGCCCCCGAAAGTCCCTGCGACGCCTTTCAAGCCAGTCCGGGCTCTCCTATGGCAGTGCCCACACCGCGGTGCGAAGATCATTGAAAATGTACCCCTACAAAATGCGTGCCGTCCATCAACTCCTGGCTCGAGACCATGAATCTCGCCAATCTTATTGTCGATGGTTTATGGAATTTGTAACGCCGGATGGGGAAGAACTGGATGATTGGTACTGGTCAGACGAGGCGTGGTTCCATCTTGATGGATACGTCAATGCACAGAATAGTCGAGTATGGGCCACGGAAAACCCACATGAGCTGCATGAGTCACCTCTACACGCACAGAAAATTGGTGTCTGGTGTGCCATGTCACGTAGTCGCATCTTCATAACATTCTTCCAATACACAGTGAACAGTGGCTGGTACATAATGATGGTGGAAGAATTTGTCAACACCTTGCCGGCAGAGAGGTTGCAGAACATGTGGTTTCAACAGGACAATGCCACAGCCCATACAGCCAGAAACACCATGGCTTACTTGGAAACGTGTTTTCCAGGACGATTGATCTCCGGATTTATCGCCTCCCGACTTTTTCTTGTGGGGTTACCTGAAAGATGCCGCATATGTCACTCACCCGCACAGTATTCCAGAATTGCAGGCGATGATTCAGAAGTGTGTTCATGCAATTTCACAGGAAACATTGCAAAGGGTCTTTAAGAACATGAATCGCCGTATCCACTTGTGTGAAGCACAGAACGGTGCCCACTTCCAGCACTTGCTCTGAAATAAATCGTTTTCCCATGGGTTTCATCAAGGGCGTATTTCTTGATGAAATTTATGACAACATTCAGACCCTTCCTCATTAAGGACCAGCGTCCGTAGCTCGGTAGGTAATACCGTTTCCTTGTAAGCGAAGTGAAGACACCGAGGTGGGGGATTCAAATTTCAAGCGTATGTTAAATAGACCACCCTCACTCATCGATCAAATACAAGCATTTAGTGAGGACACGAGAGCCATTCTGGCGAGAACCATGAATCAAGATGAAGGTTTACATCAACCTTCATCATCGCTGATATTGACACAGTGCAAAATAAACGGGAAAAATCGCCTTCTGTTACAATTTTTTGATAATTCATTTTTCTACAGTTTTCTTAAATAGTTAGAGTTAATCTGAATTGTAACAGCTTAAGTTACAGTATTATATCAAATTAGTTCGTATATATTTGTTATAATAATTACTGAACCAGATATGTAGAATACTTGTGGAAATCCTTTCTTAAATTAAATTGTGTTAGATAGAAATTATCGAAGTGTTTCATATTCCTTTTCACCTAAAATTTATTTCATGGTAAATATATTTGTAACACTGAACTAACGATTATACAGTAATTTTATAAAGAGTTTAAAAAGGTAATATTGAATTTCCCTAAATTATAGAATTGCCAAGAATAGTGCTACACTCCTTATGTATTTAATAAGGAACAGTTTCCTTCTGAAGAGCAAAAGCGGTTCTCGCATATATACAGTATTGTGAAAATTAATTGCACCACTCGTAAAACGAGTGGTGCAATTAATTTTCACAGTACTATATATATTACATGTTTGCAATGGAAATATCGGACCGTCAAAGACATTAATGAGTGAACTGCTTAATGACCAGTTCATTTCAGCATTTAGTCATCCTGAACCTTATATGAAATGGAAAATCTAAATGCATTTTAGAAACAAGAAGTAATGATTGATTCAAGCAGAAATTGTGCCGCAGTAGTAAGCCCGCAAAATGGACGAGTGCAATGCAATAGCAATGTCGCAATGCAATATTGATCAATGTAGCAAACGGGGTTATGCAACAAATGGGGAATGCTGCAAGTTGCTACGCAACAACGGGGGATGTTGCAAGTTGTTATGCAACAAAGGGGAATATTGCAAGTTGTTACGCAACTAGGGGAAATGTTGCAAGTTGTTGTGCAACAAATGGGGAGGGGGAATGTTGCAAGAGCACCAAGGCGTTATGCAATTTGTAGGCGGAATTATCCCCCAAGAGAAAGAGAGAGGAGAAGGAGAGAAAGAAAGAGGTGTTCGCCTGGCAGGACCCAAGCGCATATTAAGACTTCAGCCGAGCGGTCGTTGTCTTACAGGGCCCCTAATCAGCCAGCTGGCTTATCTGGCTAAGTTGCCAGTTTGCGCTATTTATTAAATTAAAGCATATATTCTGGCTTAATCAGCCAGTTGGCGTATCTGGCTGAGTTGCCTGCGTTATTTATTTAATTAAAGCATATATTCTGGCTTAATCCACCAGTTAACTTAGAAGGCGTAAATGGCTTGTTCAGGTGTACAGGTTGAGTTGCCAGATAGCGCTATTTATTTAATTAATGCATATATTCTGGTTTAGAAATCCGCTTTAGAAGCCAGCCAATTGATATAATTAAATACTGTGTACAACCAAAATAATTAAATAAAACACCATTACATCATTCTGTTTATTTAGGCGAATTAATGGAAATATATAGAAAATAAATATATAATGGAATATATATGATCAAAAATAATAATAGCATCCGGACAATGAATATATAATAATTATACAATGGAATATATATATCAACAAAAATAATAATAGCATAAGAAACACGAACGGGAAATATATAATAAAAAATATACAAAACGTTGTATTATCAATATATTAGTACAGGAAAAAAAAATATATATATATATATATATATATATACACACTTATATTAAATAATTAAATATAATGAAAATAATAATATACGAACGTATAATCAAATGGATAGTAGTACAGGAAATATATATATATATATATATATATATATATATATAACTAAATAAATAAACATACATCCCATATGTTCTACGGGATATATTAAATAATTAAAACTAAAAATATACGAAACGTATAATCAATTGCATATTATACACACACAATTAAATAATTAACTATACATCCTTTATGTTCTACTGCGCAAAACGCTAAACTCACACGTAATCGAGTCTACATTCATATCGTTATTACTTTGTACTACGCGGTAAAACCGTCCAAGCAACACTTCACCTTTTAACTTGTACGTATGCCTATACTCGACATAAATGGCTTTCATATCGTTCAATACTATTTTTGTACCCACTTTACATTCAGTTGTCAAGTTATCTTTAAACAAGGCTAGAATACAATAAAAAACACGCACAAAGAGGTCATCGTTCACCACATCATTATTAAATACAACTTTATAAACACGCCTTTCCAATCGAGGGTTTTTTTCTTACCGTCCCGAGCTTTTCAATCGTGAACTCTTCTTCACTCTGCATAGCGGCAATTGAAATAATCTTCCAAGTCGTAACGACAGCAATTCATTATATAGAGGTACAGCTCTTCAGGGTGAACAGTATAGACAAGCTCTGTCCTGTACCGCTCAAGTGCTTTGTACCAAAGTTCAGGATATTTCGAAGAATCTAAACCTTTTAAATATGCATCCAGCTCTAGACCATTCTCGCCTTGTTCATTCCTACATTCGATAAATCTGTCGAGCAGAGTGGTGTATGCGTATTCAAGAACCGTGTCAAAATAAATCATATCCGTAACACGAGCGTGCGTCTAATATAGGCTTCAGCTTGGGGAATTCAACGATTTGTTTGTTCGAACTCGTGTGTTTCGTGAGGTACACTGGTGGGCGGATCGCTGGGGGGGGGGGGAGTGAGTCACACCATAAAGTGCTGAAGCGTGTACAGGCTTGTTCAAACACTTGTGCCCTTGGACAAACAGAATTTTCCGCTACATGAAACAATACCGGATTTAATGTTTTACCACTCACCAGACGTTCATTTCCACAAACTAAATATCTTCACAATCCGGTGCACTATTTGAGAGAAACATATGCTCATATTTATCCTTTTTGTTTAACAAGCGATACTCGTCTCTAAAATCTGTTAAAAACTCACACAGCCCATTAGCCACAACTTCACTACGAACCTCGTCATGATATATATTAAATATAGTGGTAAAAATACTTAAGATTCTCCATGATGACAAGATTTACCTTCTCAACCGTAGGGTACGAGTAGTCGGTATGGTGTAACATGACATAATATCGCTTGTCACACCACTCATCAACAAGACTCACTATCCATAACCGTTGCTTATCTTCTGAACGTGTTGCTTCTTCTACTTCGCGGTATATGTGAGCCTTTATAAAAGTTAGGTCTGAACATACTTCACTATATCGTTTGTACTACGAAATCCTACAATGCCCTCGCCAGAATACCCGTAGAGTATTTGAACATCTTGGTCCTTCGCGCAGCTCAATGTAGCCTTAAAAGTATCAAAGGAGGGGGGAATAGGGAGTTTTTCAGTATCCACCACATCTTGGCACATACCACTTCATAAACGTTGAACACGCAATATTGAAGGTAGCCATTAATATTGCAGGGATAGAGATATGCTCAGGTAGCGGCAGGACTCACGTTGCCGATCTTACATTGGGCGGAGCTTAGCTTTTTACTGTACACACACACACACACACACACACACACGCACGCACGCACGCAAAGGAGAAAATGAAACCTTAATTGAAACAAATATACGTGATACATAAACATTTCAATACACATATATATAAATACAATCAAGGATTAAGGTAGCCAAAGGGTATGGTATCTTAGGTACCAGGGACCTGGTAACGCTTCCTATAGGTGTTACGGCACACCTTCGTGCCCCTACTTTCCTTTACACCCCTCAGTTTCTGCGCCCGAAAATTGTGTGTCCCCACAGTCAGTTGGGGTAGCTGGTCACCCTCATCATCATCCAAGCACACTAGATCCTTCAACGAGTCTAAGTTAACGACTCGACGGTTCGCATGGTTAAGCGTGATGACATTAGCCTTCACGATATACTTCATATCATCCCTACTCTCACCCGTACCCCATAGGTTTTTGGCCCTGTTGTCACAAAAGATTCGGCGTATGCGATGTCTCCATACTCATTCTTGATCTCCTTCCTCAGTCAACTCTCCGAGGAATTCACCAATAGGAGGCATGTATTCACCTTCCCTCGCTGTGAATATCACGCTATCTGTGTCAGCGTACAACACCCTCCGTCCAAGAGAGTGCAATAGGCCCAAAAGTTTGATGTGGGCGTAGGCCGTTGTAAAACTGGCTACAGGTATGTTCGTAACCCGTGAGGTACCTGTGGCCAATTCGGTATTGTTGTACTGTATTATGTAAGTATTACCTACATTGACGATCTGCATAACCTCTTTATCGGAAGCGTTGGCATAATCCCAGATTTCACTATAATTTTGTGCCAAATGGACGTTCCCTTTCCCGGTATTTTGCGCAAATTTTCCCCAAAGGCTGTTTAGACACAACTTTGCACTAAAGCGCTGGCCAGGATTCTTAACAATTTGGGACCGGTCAAACTGTATACCTTCATGGGCACGGTAACGTTGAATATAGGCCGTTTTTTCATCTTCGGTATCAATCCCTGGTGGATATCCTGACGCCTCAACCTTATCTTTCAAAAAAGCGTTTATATATTGTGTGAAAAGGTTGGGTAGCTTCTGAAACCTCCACACCTCATGTATCTTCATTATTCTATACCCATGGCGAACGGCTAGGGCCAGCTCACGGCTTGTATATACACTAGGGCGGCTCGTTTTTCTTTTTTCGATATTTGATTGGGGGCAGTGCGGAAAAGTTGTGATTTGGAGAGAAAATAAAGTGTGTAAAATTTTTTTGATCTACGTCAATACCTTCCGGTGGCGGCGAGTCCTTAAAAATCGAAAAATAGGCCTAACGGGGTAGATTGGAAAATGGTTTTAAAGACTTACAAAATAAACAATAAAAATTTCAGCACAATCTGTTAATAACTTCCGGTGGCGTCTTAGCCGTTAAAATATCCAAAATATTGATTTAAAGTAAGTTTTAACAAGATGTTATACAAATGTTAATTCCGGTATATTTCTGTGGAAACAACCCTGAGAACACTATTATAGGCTTGAATAAATTAATAGCAGTCATTGAACAATGAACATTATATAAAAATTATATAAAATTATATAAAATTTTTGTGTTTTTAGGCCTATTTTTCGATTTTTAAGGACTCGCCGCCACCGGAAGGTATTGACGTAGATCAAAAAAATTTTACACACTTTATTTTCTCTCCAAATCGCAACTTTTCCGCACTACCCCCAATCAAATATCGAAAAAAGTGTAAAAACGAGCCGCCCTAATATACACCCCTGATTTACGCTGGTGGGTTGTATGGTCACAATCACCGTTGTTTCTTCTGCACACTTCACGTACAGGGGAAACATGAGCTTGTGATCTATAACGACGGGTAAGATCGGCATCCATAAATCGCGAGCGGGGGAGCACGTCTACGAAAGAGAGTCCAAAGTAGCGCTCATTCAAGTTAGCTGAAAACTCCTCGATGGTTGGTATGGTGGGACCCACCATTTTTTCAGGTGCACCTACGGGTACGGATTGTTCTTCATCACGTAGGGGTATAAAGAGCAGAAGTCGTAGTAATGGAGTTTCACGCCCTCAGTAGACGGAAATTATAGCTTGAAGGGGTTTGTACGCCCCCCGAACAAGCTATCACCGCATTTGAGAGGATCCATCACCACTGAACGTTTGATCGTGTTTATTTCTTCACGGTACTGTCCATCTGTTTCCATCCGTGCATCATACTCATGCCCCCACAAGACTTTGTGAGTGAACTGGGAGCCTATAAGTTGATCGCAGGCGCGGGTCCACGCAAGCCTATCGGCAGGAGATCTACCGTGGATATCTCCTACGATTTCACACTCAGGACGGGGGCATCCGTGCCACCAACAACCGTTAAAGGAGTACACAGTCTTCTCACCAGTGGCATGGTTTTCACTTAGACCATCGACCCAAAAAACACGACCATTAACCTTAATGGGTACTTCACCCGTGTTGCGGGCATGCTTTATGTATACACCTGTCTGCTGCTGTAGGTGTATGAGCCAGTAAATAGCCTTGTGCCCATAACTGCGGGGATTGTTTCTGTGGATAACGGCTAAGGTGTCTTTAGGCATGAAGTTATTCTTGAACACCGTAAAACATAATGAGGCGATGGTGGTTGCGACTTGCAACGGATCGCATTTGAAACGACCTATGTACACTCTTCTAAAGGCTTGGAAACATACTCTAAGCACGCGCACATCATTCACGCAATAACGCTCACATTCATCAGCTATATTATAAAGATTACATTTATTAAAACTGTTATAGTATCTGTCAAAATCTTCACGTTCATCTGTACTCATACATTCATAGTTAAAGTAATGTTTGGGTGGAGGTAGTCCTACTTTGTAATTTAAAGTTTCGCTAGTGAGGAATGTGTAAGGGAAATATCCTTTTGAAACTTCAGCGGCTACGCCCATCATCACCTTGGATAGCTTTGCTAATTTACAAGGTGTGAATAATAAAGTCTTTAAACTGTACATTACCTCTTATTTGCATCTTTATTAGTTTGTTGCCTCTCTTCAAGGGATCACCTGTAAATATCTCAGATGACTCGTGCTCAGGCAACTCGTTATAAAGGAACTGTTTGTCAAATTTTGCCCCGTTATGGGCGAGAATATACACAGTCATTTTTTTTTAACTTGTCCTCTAACCTGACAATATAGGACACAAAGAGTTTCACAGGGCTATCGTGGGCATTCGTTTTAAAAACGTTTGTCCGTTTACCACATTTGTGACACTCACCACACTCGCTCTCCATGCACTCATCACAGATAGTCTGGCTTACAAGTAAATGTGGAATAACCTCTTTGGTTTCAGCATTCGTATATGTTTCTATATCGTAGTACACAGTTATACAAGATCTGTTTTTAGGCTTGGCGTCTTTCATACAACATACATGCTTTATTCCAACCGCCTTATATTTCTCATGGCATGTAGAACAGTGAATTTCATCACATTTGTGCTCAAACTTTCCCCAATTATCCATCATATGAAACATACCACATTCACAGATTCTCATTTTCCTGCACGTGCCAATTGCTTTATGGAGCTCAAAACAGTTATTATTGAAAAATGTGCGTCTACACACATCACAATCCTTCTTCTCAACTTCAACTACACGGCTTTCACATTTGGAGCTTTTACACTGCTGACATACCATGTGGCAATCTTTACAATGTTTCACTCTATCATCCGCAAACTCGATACACCCAGCCCTTACACAAATCATGATGTCGTCCATATTTTCGACTTTTATGACAACTCGCGTAAAGGTCCCTTATATTACGGATGGGTAGATATGTTCAGGGCCGTAACTAGGGTATAGAAATTAGTGAGGTCCAGATTTTTTTCGAGCGCGGCGGGACGAGCAAAATTCAGACCAAAATGACATCTACAAACACAACCCAAGCTATACACTAAACACAAAACCCTTGTCTATAATAAAAGCCATCTAATGTTTAATACACGCTCGACGCTCCCTCTTTTCAAAAGAAAAGCGGTAATATGCGTTTCATACACGGAGAACGGTTCAGTCTCTTTTTTTTTTTTTAGGAAATAATTACCGAGGTCCGGACCTCGGTGACCTCATAGGTAGTTACGGCCATGGATATGTTGTTCCTTACAGCCCTAAAATAAGTAGGGGGCTTGTACGATCTCTCACACTGCTTTTAAAAACATACACAGTCCTACGACGATCATCCATTCCAAATACAACTATACGAGCATTCATTTCCTGCTCTACCCTTCTCAATTCTTCAGGACCCATATTACAGTCAAATTCAAGTTTACAGTCTAAAGCTAGTTTACAGGCACGCTCCACTACCATAGGCAACCAAATGTTTTTGACCCGTGTATTTAGTACAGTAAACATACGAGCCAAGACTACTGCTATAAAGCCGAAACCACCATCGGCGTTTATATGCCGTCTATAAATAGCCTGAGAATTGAAGTTAAGAGAAAAGGTGTGGCACTATGACCCGCAACACGGAATACACGGTCAATATTTACCGTGAAGTTGTCCATATTGAAGGCGAAACTACTTTGAGAGGCCTGCATTATACGGCCTAATATATACTCTATATCTTCAGCTGCCATGCATCTGAACGTTATTACTACCCAAAAATCATCTACATCTCCGTCATCTGACCCGAATCCGAAGGACAGCCTCGTCCTGACTTCACGTTCGTCGCGGTTCTGAAGGGCAAACTCTACAATACGTTCAACTATGCGCCGTAGTCCGTGTTCAACACCATTGCTATACATGGATCTAGGATCAACCCTGACTATATACCGATTTCTAGTCAAGGCCGGGGTGGGGGTAGCGGTGCGCACCAACTCGAATGTTATGCCATCCTCAACAGAACGAGAAGCTGCTGTGGAGGATGTACCCGGAATTGAACAGGAATAAGGGGGTATATTTGAGGAAGGTACTATTGTGGGGGTTGTGTCGTAAGACGTAGAAGGTTGGGGCTCTATTACTGGTGGTCTAACAACCGGCTCAATCCTGGCGCGCTTTATACCTGACGTGGTGGGCTCTTCATCATGCCTCCGCTTTGAACTGGCGCGTGCTACAGGTATCGCTGGTGAGGATTCGTCAGCGGGGATGGATTCTGTATCACAACTGCACGGTCAACGGTTCGTCTGTGATATCGATGATGGGGTGCTGTACATCGTCGTCATTCACGGTTCTGTGGAAGAAGAAAACAAAATATAAGGAGCAGCACTCAAAATTTGTAATATTTTGTAAATGACCCACTTAGGGTGTGACGTGTTAGAGATGGAATCTGTAGAAAAATTCAGGTTCACAAGCCCCTCCACATGTATTATATCTGGCCCTACAGGATGTGGAAAAACTGTATTTATGCTTAAAATCATTAAAATAAGGGGGAGATGTTCTCAAAATTTGTGCATAAAGTAATATGGTGCTATTCGACGTATCAGTCAGTGTTCAACGAGTACCAAGATGAAATTTTGTTCCACAAGGGGTCTATGACGTTAATTCGTTAAAAGGTAATGACCATACAGTTTTGTAATTGACGATCTCATGTTGGAAATGGATAAAACGTTTGCCGAGACATTTACAGTGTTCTCCCACCATCTTAACATAAGCGTATTCTTCATCAACCAGAATCTATTTTTCAAAAATAGATACATGCGCGATGTGTCGCTAAATACACAATATCTAGTCTTATTCGCAACGTAGAGATGTGTCACAAATTGGGGTATTAGCCAATCAAATGTTCCCGAATCAGCGTAAGGAGTTTTTGGAGGTTTATAAAGAGGCCACAAACCAGCGTTATGGATATTTGCTTTGTGACCTTCACCCGCGAAACACGTTTAGGGTGCTTCTAAGAACGAATATATTCCCAAGCGAACCTGAAACGGTGTATATTCCAGAATGACAAATAGGCTGAAGAAATATCGTGAATTAATAAAAATCTATCAACGATTGCCCCGGGCCTGCAACAGATGTTTGTTAAAAATATCGACTCTGGCTTTTTAAAATGCATCTGTGAAATCTGTCTTAATGTTATAAAATGTAATGTGCCAATGAAACCCTCTCAGAAGGCTCGCTTACGTCGTTACAAGAACATAATACGAGCGCTCGCTCATAAAAGTCAAATTGCGGGTAAGAAAAAGCGAATTATTGTACAAAGAGTAGGATCATTCCTACCCATCTTATTTTCAGTTTTGGGTCCTTCACTGACTAGATTAATACAATGAAGAAGGTGGTTGTGATTCCGCACAAGGTGTATGCTTCATTGCAAAGTTCAAAGATTCCCGTAAAAGGAGGCTTAAAAGAATGGAAGGCGAGTTGCTAACCCTGTTAAACAGTGAAAAGTCACCTGATGAGAAAAGGATCTTGTACCAAGAGGCTTTGCAGAAATTTCTTCATGATTACAAAGATTATAAAAATCCTACAGAGCTCCCCGTGGTTATTAGGCACAGCGCGAGTAGTGCTGAGCATGGCGACACAGGACCTGGCCCCGACGTTAGAGATGACCAACCAAAGAACAACGGAACACAACACATCCAACATGTGCTGAAAAACAGCCTCCCACATACATTGAGGAATAAAGGCTTAAGTCTTTATAATCTATTGAGTGAGGACCCCATCATACAGTCGGCCGATACAGGCGAGGTCATTGTTGAAGGAACAATGGTACAAGGATCCAATATCGTTGATATTGATCATGATCTGGTGAGAAAGTGGGACAGACCCTCAACAGGATGGAAGCATATTAAAGCAAGACTACAACAAATAAATGTCCCCAAAACATTGATAGGTAATCTGAATAGGTTAAAAGACTTGGATCAAGTCTCGCATGTGTCACAACTGAGTACGCCATCGCCCCCAGCAGCAGCGTCTCTGAAGAGGAGAAAGAAGAGAACAAACGGCCAACCTTATCCACGTGTCTCTAAAATACGCAAATGGCTAACATATTAAGTAAACGCTATTATGACATTTCTAACCCCGCCTCCTATGGTGGCGTTAATAGACTGTACAGAGGTGTTTACGGTGTAAGGAAAAAAGATGTTGAGCGGTTTTTGCGGGAACAGGATGCTTATACACTTCATAAACCGGTGAGAAAAAGGTTTAAAACGGCCAAGACAACCGCGGATTCGATTGACTCTATTTGGCAGGCGGATTTAACAGACATGCAAAGATATTCAGTGTATAATGACGGATACCGCTACATCCTATTCATAATAGATGTATTCTCTAGATATCTGTGGCTAATTCCCCTGAAAAATAAATCGCCTGAAACAGTTGCTAAAGCGACCAAAACGTTGATGTTAAAAGAAGAAAGGGTTCCTGGCTATTTTTGTACGGATATGGGGAAAGAATTTATAGGTCGCGCTTTTCAGAACATGCTGACAGAGTTTAATATCAGTTACTACACTAGCAGTTCTATACATAAGGCCTCTTTAGCTGAAAGAGTTCAACGTACCATAAAGGAGCGCATGCATCGCTATTTTACACATAAAAACACATACAGATATATAAACGTTCTCGGTTCATTGGCTTCATCATACAACCGTTCACACCATCGTACGATTGGCACAACGCCTAACGAAGTTTTAGAAAGAGGTGCGCTGCCAGAGGTGAGAAGAGATGGAACACCGCCACCACACTCTACACATTTCAAAATCAATGATTATGTAAGGCTATCACGTTCGGGAAATAAATTCGCGAAGGGATTTGAGCAAGGATGGACACGTGAGATTTTTAAAGTTCGTGCTATGAGACCTAAAGGTGAGATAATGATGTATTACGTTGAAGATTTGAATGGGGAAGAGATCGCTGGAGGCTTTTACCGCGAGGAGTTGCAGAAAGTGACATTTAATTTAGGAAAAAGTGTTTTAAAATTAAAAATTTTAGGCAGCAAAAGTTCAGGAAAGAGAAAAATGTACCTGGTGAAATGGCTGGGTTACCCAGAAAGCTTCAACACTTATATAAAAGCTGCTGCAATGAAGCTTAATAGTATGCAACATGGCGCCTAGCCACTCCTATGTCACACTCCCGTCCTCTTCTTCTCTGTCTGTACATCCTAACAACACCCTCGCCAACTTTGTGACAGAACTCCACGGACCCATTGAATTGGAGCGTGATTCGTATGAGGTGGGCTTATATGAACTCCAGTTAGTCTCCAAATTTTTAACTCTTGAAAATGAGCAAATCATATTTCTGATCCTTAGAAGAATCGATGAGTGCGAAAAATTAGGCATAACCTTAGACAATGCTATGCGGTCAGTCCTGCTCGGTGAGGACTGGTACTATAGCACAAATGTATCGCTAGGATTCTGGCATTATGATAGAGCCATGGACATTGTGACGGGGTTAAACAAGAGTCTTGAAAAGTCGTACCTGACAAACGATTTACTTTTTGAAGTTGTAAACATAGACACGCCTGCATGCACATTGAAGTTAAAGTCAACGCTTAGTAGAAATATTAAAGATAAAGAGCTGTTCACAATTGTGGCTGAGGGTCGATATAGCTCAGCTCTCCAAAGATATACCTTTCACGAGGCACAGCATGATTTGTCCAGCTTAATGTATCAATTGAAGATGGAGAAATTGGGTGAAAGCTCTCCGCCCCAAAACATGTGCTATATTTACAGCAATATCGTAGAGCACCAATACATATATATAAGCAAAATGAATGTTACTTTCTTGTTTTTCGAATTTAATTATTTTAAGGTTCTGGTTGCTTTCAGTTGTTTAAGATTTAAGTGTTGAAAAGGTTAACGTGAGGATGAGGATTATATTCAATCTATCGGCGTTTAACTTTCAGGTCTCAATCTGGTGTTCCAGGATTGAGTACGATCAATTTACAGTTGTCTGTAACTCATTCCACAACTCATCGTTACTCATAAATTTTTTAAATTATCAGGGAAAGAGTTTAAATCATCAGACTTTATTTAATGTATGCGAGTTTTATTTTATAGTTTTATAGTTTCTAATATATAATAGATTAAGCAAAGCCCAGAAAAGCCTAAAGCTTAAGAACCAAATTAAATAAAACAAATAGTCCATCTTCACAATTATTTATGTCATTGTAAATTGTAAAACCAATGTATTTATTTTATTATTAATAAAGTCTATTCAATTCAATTCAAAAAGTTCTCCGAAAGCCATGTCAGAGCTGGCAATGATTATACGAGTGTTTCACACTAAAAAAGTTGTTCTATCGGAATCTTTTAGATGAACACATCTTTTCTGTCCCGTTTCTTGCTCCCTAGTGGTATATATATATATATGCATAATGGGTTGTATTCCTCGCTGAAACCAAGAATATTTCATTATTATTTCTTATGGATTTTCATAATATAGCATAATATAACAATGAACAATAGCATAATATAACAGTGGTGAACCAGCTTACAACTTTCCTATCCTAAATGACCTAGAGCAGATTGTACAGCACCCAACTCGTATCCCCGATCGCCTTGGAGATAGGCCCAACATTCTGGATTTATTACTTACCTCTCATCCTTCTTACTCTGTGAAACTTTTCTATCCGTTAGGCTCCTCCGATCACAATCTTATATCTGTTTCCTGTCCTATCGCTACAATTCGGCCTTTGGATCCTCCCAAGAGGAAACGGCTTTGGCACTTCGACGCCGCTGATTGGGAGGCCCTTAGGCAGTACTTTTGTGATTTCCCATGGAATGATTACTGTTTCCGTGGCCGGGGCTCTTCTGGATGTGCTGAGTGCAACACAGAGGTGATTTTCTCGGGCATGGAGGAATATATTCCATATTCTATTCCTACTATTAATGCAAAAAAAAACCTGGGTTTAAATTTAATTGTTCTAATGCTACCGCAACAGAGAGGAGTCTTTCAGAAGGTACCGTCGCCATCCAACTCCTAACTCTCACTCAGCTTATACTTCTGCCCAGAATCGTGCAAAATCTGTTCTTCAACTCGCCAAAAATTCCTTCATCTTGCAAAAATGTGAAAATCTATCCAATTTTAATTATTCTCGCTCTTTCTGGCATCTAGCTAAGAACCTCTTCAACAACTTTCCTTCCTCTTCTTTCCCGCCTCCTTTCCATTCCGATGGCACAGTTGCCGTCTCTTCTCCTGACAAAGCTGAACTCTTCGCTCAAACTTTCGCTTACAATTCAACCCTGGACGATTCCGTTGCTCTTCCTCGATCTCCTCCCACCTCTGACTTTATTATGTCTCAAATTAGAAACTCTTCTAAAGATGATTTTTCTGTCCTATCTGGGTTCAACTCTAGGAAGGCGTATAGTCATGATGGTGTTCCTCCTGTTGTTCTTAATAACTGTGCTTCTGTGCTGATGCTGACACCCTGCCTAGGCAAACTCTTTCGTCTTTGTCTTTGTCTTTTATCTGGTATTTTTCCTTCTTGCTGGAAGTTCGCTTTCATTCAGCCTGACCCAAAGAAGGGTGACCGCTCTCAACCTTCCAACTATCGTCCAATTGCTTTGATTTCTTGCCTTTCCAAAGTTTTCGAATCTATCCTTAATAGGAAAATTCTTAAACACCTATCTTCTCACAATCTTCTTTCAGATCTTCAGTATAAATTCTGGAAGGGACGCTCTACTGGCGATTTTCTTGCATATCTCTCTGACTCTTGGTCATTCTCCTTTCGGGGTTTCGGTGAAACCTTTGCTATTGCGCTTCACATATCAAAAGCTTTTGATAGAGTCTGGCACAAATCTTTAATTTCGAAACTGCCCTCCTTCGGTTTCTTTCCTTCTATCTGTTCCTTCATCTCTAATTTCCTTTCTGGCCGATCTATAGCTGCAGTTGTAGATAGCCACTGTTCTTCTCCTAAAGCTATTAACAGTGGTGTTCCTCAGAGTTCTGTCCTCTCACCCACTATTTACCTTTTATTTATTAATGATCTTTTAATTCCCACTTCTTGTCCTATTCACTCCAATGCCGATGATTCCACTCTTCACTTCTCCACCCGCTTCCCAAAGCGTCCCTCTCAACAGTCGCTCCATGATTCGCGTAGTTCGGCTATGGAGCTCCTGACCTCTGATCTTTCTGCTTTCTCTGATTGGGGCAGAGAAAACCTTGTGGCTTTCAATGCCTCAGAAACTCAGTTCCTTCATCTGTCTACTCGTCACAATCTTCCACACTATTCCCTTACCTTGAACAACACACAACTCAATCCTTCCTCTTCTCTTAACATTCTTGGCGTTTCCTTTCCTTGTGATCTTTCCTGGAAAGATCATATATATTCTCTTTCTAAAACAGCTTCTAATAGGTTAGGTGTGCTGTACCGCCTCCGCAGTTTCTTTACCTCCACTCAGTTGCTGTCTCTGTACAGGGGTTTTGTTCGGCCCTGCATGGCGTATGCTTCTCATGTGTGAGGTGGTTCAGCCCACACACCCGTACTTGACCGGGTGGAATCAAAAGCTTTTCATCTCATAATTCCCCGCCTCTTACTGATTGTCTTCAGTCTCTCTCTCTTCGCCGCATTGTTGCCTCACTCTCTCTTTACTATCGCTCTCATAACGGACATTGCCCTTCTGAACTCTCTAACTGCATGCCTCCTCCTTTAAGGAGAGCACGCAGTACCAGACTTTCTCCACTTTCTCATTCATTTTCTGTCCAACTATCTAATGCAAGGGCTAATCGGTATCGTCAGCCTTTTGATCTACTCAACCGGTCAACTCCGGAACAATCTTCCTCAATCCATCTTTCCTCTTGTCTATGACCTCCAATCTTTCAAACTCAGAGTGTCTAGGCATCTCGAAAACCCTGGACCTTGATTTTGGCTCTCTTCTTCAATGGGAGGGGCGCTTTTGCAGGCATTTGCCCTTGGCCTCTCCTTCCTGCATGAAAAAACATTAAAAGAAATCAAATTATTGAAGAGAATGTCAACGTCAAATTATGTCAGTTAAAATAAACAGTAATTGCCTTTCATTTATTTTGGCATCGTATAAAGGAATATACAAAGGAATACAAAGGACACCAAACAGCAACAGACTGGCTGGTCCCTACGAGGCTGTCTGTTTAAAAAGGAGGGTTAAAAGAATGAAGAAAATTTAAAAACAAGTGAAAGCTTCAAAGCAAAGCAGAGAAAAGAGGTTGACAGTTCGCGAAAAATTTAAAGATGAAGTGATACTTTTAAAGTACAGAGGAGGGAATCCAAGTGAAAATTCTACATTTCTATTCGCTGAAATATGCTTCGAACTGAGGGTTTAAGGCAAGGTAAGCATCTAGTTTCTTGTTAAAAGATTCGATCGAATTATTTTTGAGTACGCTGGCTGGCAATCCATTCTGCAAATTAATTATACGATTGAAGAAAAAATGTTCAGGTTCATTAGAATTGATATGTTTACCCACTAATTTGGAACCATTATAACGAGTTCTGTCAGCACTTCTGAAGGTGAAATATTTTTCGGCGTCAACATTATCAAAACCTTTAATCATTTTAAATACCTAGATTAAATCTCCTCGAATACGTCTTTTCGTAAGTGAGAATAAATTCAACGTTTCTAAACGGGCAGCGTATGATTTGCTTCTAAGTCTAGGAATCATCTTTGTCGCACGTCGCTGCA
Organism: Bathynomus jamesi; assembly: GCA_023014485.1. NCBI lineage: Eukaryota > Metazoa > Arthropoda > Malacostraca > Isopoda > Cirolanidae > Bathynomus > Bathynomus jamesi. Next base: position 562,451 of record JAJOZX010001899.1, on the reverse strand, counting down.
CTCTCTCCATTCTGTCTATGTCCTGTCGTAAATATGAGGACCAGAATTGAACGCATTATTCCAGGTGGGAGCACACTAGGGAATTATATAATGTTACCATTGTTTTCTCTGACTTAAACTCAAACGATCTATCAATAAATCGTAAGAGTCTATTTGCTTTTCTGACCGCTTCGATACATTGCTTACTAGGTTTAAGAGTGTCGGCAACAATAATACCTAAATCTTGCTCTTCTGTAACACTAGTTTGTGTCTTGTCGCGCATAAAATACTTTTCTTTTACATTGTTTCTACTGAAATGCAAAGTTTTACATTTATCTATTAAAGTTCATTTGACAAATTTCTACCCACTTGAGTAATTTAATAATATCTTCTTGAATCCGCAAACGTTCTGCCACTGATTTTGTTCGTCCCCCTAGTTTGGTATCATCCACAAATTTTGAAATTACACTGTTAATTCCCAAGTCGATGTCATTGATATAAATAATAAAAAGAACTTGTCCCGAAACTGATCCCTGAAGCACGCTTTTCATTACACTTTTCCAGTTAGACACTTTGCCATTAATGTTTATGTCCACTAAGCCAATTTTCGATCCATTTGAGAACATTACAATCAATTCGGTGAGAATAAAGTTTAGCTAATAATCTTCTATGTGGCACCTTATCAAACGCTTTTTGAAGATCGAAATATATTATATCTACTGTTTTATTCTCGTCATATATGTTTACAATATCATTGAGGAAATCGAGCAAATTAGTAAGACAAGAACGATTACGTCGAAAGCCGTGTTGAGAATCTTTGATTAATTTATTAATTTCTAAGTGATTAACTATTTTGTCCCGAATGATCGTCTCCGTAAGCTTACCAACTATTGAAGTCAGGCTGATGGGACGATAATTTTCCGGGAGTGATTTCTCCCTTTTTTTTAAATATTGGTGTAATGTTTGCAAGATTCCAATCGACTGGAACTTCTCCAGACTGTAACGATTTATTATTATTAAATATATATGTAAGAGGAGAAACTATTGCGCAGTTCACTTCTTTAAGTATGCTAGGGTAGAACTTACCTGGGCCGGGAGTTTTATTAGGATTAATTTTACCTATAGCTCAGAGCAATTCGCTTTCACTAATGGTAAAATCGTGAAGCTTTAACTCAGCATGATTACGGGAACAGGAATGTTATTCATAATTTCGTTAGTAAACACGGAAGAGAAGAATTTATTTAAAACTTCCATCATTTTCAAGTTATCGTAAATTTTTTCGTTGTTTTCGCCTATGAGTGGACCAATAGTTTGCGAAGCTACTTTTTTATTCCTAATATAATTATAGAATTCCTTCGGATTCGATTTCATTTAGTTCACTATATAGCTCATAGTTGTGCCTACTTTTTCTAATAAGTTTTTTGCTTCGCCTTTTCAATAGCTTGTAAGCACTTTCATTGGACAAATTTTATGTTTCATTAAATTTAAAATACGCGTTCCTTTTTAACGTTAAGCTTCTTTTAATTTCAGTATTCCACCATTTAGGTTTAACAGACTTCGCCAGTCTCTTTTTACGTAATGGTAATGGGATATTACTTGAGTCTAAATGTTTAAAATAATTATAGAAGGAAGTCCATGTGCCATTAATATCATCCTGCGATAGAGCCTCATCCCAATTATGGATCGAAGGTTGCAGCTTCATGTCACGAAATTTCGCTCTTTTGAAATCCAGAACGTATTCCAGACTCTCCGAATTCCATCTATTCATCGTGTTCTGCCTATCAGGCAGGTCCAACTCATGTGTTCCGCCAAAGTGTTCTATCCTGAGCTATCCTTTTCATCTCATGGTAGCTCCTGCCTGCCTTCAAATCATCTAGCATTGCTTTCCTTTTCCTTTCCCTCGGCCTTCTACATTACCTTCATATCTGCCCTCTATTACCTCCTTCAGCAACCCTTTTATCCTGAGCTATCCTTTTCACGACATTACTCACTAACCTCACGCAGCACATCATGGATGGCATCAACTCCAGACGACCAGCTCAACGTATACTATTAGCAACAATAGACATTAGTAAAGCATTTGATACTATCCCACGCTTCCCTCCAATAAACAAAATACTCAACACAAACATGCACAATAACACCAAAAGATTGCTGAGAAACTATCCTTCAGGAAGATACTCACATGTCACATTTAATGGCAAGTCATCCAAAAACAAGCTTTTTCCGAACGGGGTCCCTCAAGGCTCTGTTCTCTCACCAACACTCTTCAACTTATACATGCATGACATTCCAACACCCATAGATAACAAGCTTACCTTATCATCATATGCAGATGACATCACTCTAACATGCACCCACAACAACATCGACACCGCTACAAATAATCTACAAACATACATAAACAGTATACAAGACTGGCTCACACACAATAGACTCAAAGTAGCACCCACAAAATCAACCATCACCTTGCTTACAAGCAACACAAAAGAACACCAGATAACTCCACAGCTCACACTAAACAACACCAACATTCCACACACTCACAGGACCAAAATACTTGGGGTCACATACAACACATCATTAATCATTATCTTTTGCAAACCACATTCAGGACATTAAAAACAAATGTACGTCAAGACTTAACAAGCGTAAGGTACTAACAGGCACAAGCTTTGGACACCAGCAGGAAACAACATCACTCATATACAAACAATATATTCGCTCAGTTATGGACTATGCTAGCCCATGCTGGGCACCCATTATCTCAAACACACACATAAACACCTTACAGACAATACAAAACAACGCACTTCGTATCATTACAGGATGCACTCAAACAACACCAATAGAACACCTACACACAGAAACAAAAATACTGAAAGTTAGGGAACATTTAGACATGAGGGGAGCACAATTCATGGCAGCAGCGACAACTAACCCACAACACCCTTGCCACTACATGTACAATCATGCACCAACACCTCGCACCATTAAAGTAACACCAGAGAGACATTATAACCAAATACTCCATTCCATACCACGCCCCACAGATATCACACAGTACAGAAAACACATACACACACACACCTAACCCACAAAGCACTGACACGACTCGGTCCGAATGCGGTCCTAGGTGCGAAGCCGCCACCCATTAACAGTTCAGAGATCAGTCTGAGCAGATTGGATCGAGTTAACTTAGCACGATTCCGACGTGGACATCACCCCCAACTTACAGACATACAAACACCGACTAGACAACTCCACAGACGACACCTGCCACCTGTGCCAGGACACACCACAAACAATTGAACGCATTATGACAGACTGTACCGCTCTAGTACAACAACGAACACAACACAACATCACTAGTGCGCTGAACCTCTGGTCCATTCCGGAGAGGGCGATCGGTTACCTGCGTGCCGCCGGCTTGCTCGATCAGGGTGGGCTGATCGGCTAACCAACAACAATAACAACAATCCTTCTCCTTTCAACACATGTCCGATCCATTTCTTGTCTTTCTCTTATCACCTTAATGAGTCTTCTTTCCTCCCTCACCTGTTGCAGTACTTCCTCATTACTTTGGTGTTCCCTCCAGCTTATCTTTAGCATTCTTCTCCAAATCCGAATTATGGATATTAAATTTAATTTAAAATGTTATTTGCCTGTGATTACTGTTGGAAAAGTAGTCTCCAACAGAGATATTATCAAATAAGTCTCGGTCTGTACTTAAAACTAAATCTAGAATATTGCGTTCTCTTGTGAGTTTTTTGACCATTTGAAAGAGTGAACTTTCGAGCAAACACTCGCACAGTCGCCGACCAGAATTTGACTGCAAGGGACCACCCCAATTCCTGCACGGTAAATTAAGATCTCCCAAAATTATCGCATTATTTTCGCTCCTTACATCAAAAATTAGTTCCTGAAGCCAATTAGCGCTATCGACAGTCTGAGAGGGAGGCCTATGTACTAAACCAGTGGTATTCATTGGGCGGCTCGCGAGCCAAATATATATAGCGCATTTGGCTCGCGATCCGCGCAATGAGTACTACTGTACTAAACCTATAATTAATTTCTTTCTTGGGTTGTCTTCGATTTCAACAAACGTTGCATTTAAATTATCAATTTCTGCAGTGTTTTTAATTGTGGGTTTTAAGTGTAACCGAATTTATAGTACTGTACTACCACCTTTTCTTTCTTTTCTGTTATTGTTAAACATCTCATAACCAGGGATATGATATTCTCTGAGGAAATCTCTACTCTCTGTATTTAACCAACATTCAATAATTGCTACAAACTCAAATTTTTTATCAAGGACAATCGTACTTAATAGCTCATTAAATTTAAATCTTAAACTTCGAGCATTAATATAAAATACACTTATAAAGTCTTCAGTACCGCAGTTGAATCTCGAGGTCCTTCCAGGACGCAAACGTTCGCTGTGAGGAAAATTTATGTTAGGCTGTTCACTTTCATAGGAATCACTCCGAGATTTGTCTGAAAAGCCATCGCAAAGCCATGCCATAATCTACATTTAAGAATATTATTTATGTAAGCAGCTCTACTGTAAAAGTTGCGGGATCCTGCGATTCTTGGGAGAATTCTTGACAAATTAATTTATTAGACCTATCCTTTAGAGTCTGCATCAGCCGCTTGTATTTCTCTTTTTGCTCCTCCGACCTGGTAATCTTAGTTCCAACATGTAATTGCTCTCGAACAATAGAATCGCCAATCAGCCTATTTTCCTGTATCTCATTCTGCTCTGGCTCTGAGACAGAAAAGCTATTAGTTGTAACTAAGCAAGGTTTATGTTGCCTTCGTCAGGCCCCATTTCAAACTGCCTCAAACGGTCGATACCCCGAAGGAGGAGAATTGGAGACGGGAATGACGACTGGTTGTGAATTCGTCGTGGAGTCTTCGCGCGATATCCGCTCTGTGTGAGAACTCGCGCCCAGATTCCCCGAAACAAAATCCTATAGAGAGTTGAACCTTGCCGCCAAAGCACTAAATTCTTCCGTAAGTACAATTGCCTCCGTCCTACTCTGACGAAGTTCATCTCTAGCCGAAATCACTTCGTTTCGTAGTTCCTGTCGGTTTACGCAAAATCTGCAAACAAAAAGGTTAGAAGAGGGATCGGTTTAAAAGTTCTGTAGATGAAAGTAGATGAAAGATTGAACCGATTAATCTTTGCGTTAGAGAGTTGGACAGAAAAGGGATGAGAATGTGTAGAAAGTCTGGTACTGCATGCTCTACTTAAAGGAGGACCAATGCAGTTAAAGAGTTCAGAAGAGCAGTGTCTATTATAATAGCGATATTAAAGAGTGAGGCAACATTGCGGCGAACAGAGAGGGAGTGAAGACAGTCAGTGAGAGGCTGGTAATTAATTGATGAGGCGAAAAGCCTATGATTCAAGTAGAGCTGTGTAGGTTGAACCACCCCACACATGAGAAGCCCGCTCCACACAGTGGCAGAAAAGACCCCTGTACAGAGAGAGCAACTGAGCGGGGATGAAGAAACCGCGGAACCAGTACAGAGCACCTAACCTCTTACAAGCTGTTTTAGAAAGAGAGTATATGTGATCTTTCTAGGAAAGATCACGAGGAAGGAAACGCCAAGAATGTTAAGAGAAGGGGTTAGGATTGAGTTGTATATGGTTGAAGGTAAGGAGATAGTCGTGTGGAAGATTGTAAGGAATAGACAGATGAAGAAACTGAGTTTTTGTGGCATTAAAAACCACAAGGTTTTCTCTGACCCAATCAGAGCTAGTAGAAAGGTCAGAAGTCAGGTGCATCACAGGCGTCCTATGCGAGTCATGAAGTGACTGTTGAGGGACGCTTTGTGAAGTGGATGGAGAAGTAAAGAGTGGAATCATCAGCATAGGAGTGGATAGTACAGAAAGTGTAATTTAATAGATCATTGGTAAATAAAAGAAAAAGAATGGATGACAGGAGAGAACCCTGAGAAACAACAATGTTAATAACTTTAGGAGAAAACATTGGCCAGAAAGGAAATCAGAGATGTAGGTAGAGATAGAAGGGTACAAACCGAATGAAGGCAATTTGGAAATTAAAAATTTATGTCATACTCTATCAAAAGCTTTCGATATGTCTAGCGCAGTAGCAAAAGTTTCACGAAATCCCGAAAGGAAGATGACCAAGAGTCAGAGATATATGCAAGATGATCGCCAGTATAGCGTCCCTTTCGGAACTTATAGTGACTCTCTGAAAGAAGAGTGTGAGAAGAGAGGTGTTTAAGAAGCTTTCCATTTAGGATAGATACAAAAACTTTTAAAAAGGCAAGAAATCAAAGCAATTGGACGATAGTTGGAGGGTTGTGAGCGGTCACCCTTTTTGGGGAGAGGCTGAATGAAAGCGAACTCCCAGCAAGCAGTAAAATTACCAGATGAAAAACAAAGATGAAAGCGTTTGCCTAGGAAGGGTGTCAGCACAGAAGCACAGTAATTGAGAACAACAGGAGAGACACCATCAGGACCATACGCCTTCTTAGAGTTGAGCCCAGAGAGGAGAGAAAGAACCTCTTTGGAAAAGATTCTAATTTCAGACATAATTAAGTCGGAGGGAGGAGGAGATGGAGGAACAGCACTGGAATCGTCCAAGATTGGGCTGGAAGCGAAAATCTGAGAGAAGAGTTCAGCTTCATCGGGCGAAGAGACAGAAACTGAACCGTCGGAATGTAAAAGGAAAAAAAGAGAGGGAAAGAAGTAAAGTTGTTGGAAAGGTTTAGGCTCGATGCCAGAAAGAGCGAGAAGAATTAGAATTGGATAGATTTTCACATTTTTGTCTGATGAAGGAATGTTTGGCGAGTCGAAGAGAAGATTTTGCATGATTTCGGGCAAAAATATAAGCTGAGAGTCAGGAGTTGGATAGCGACGGTACCTCTTGAAAGAATTCTGTCTGTTGTGGATATCACTAGAACAGTAAAGTTAGACGAAGGTTTTTTTTGCATTACTAGTAGGAATAAAATATGGAATGTACACCTCCATGATGCACTCAGCACACTCGTAGGCGCCAGGCCACTGAAGAAGTAATCATTCAATGGGAAATGAGAAAAGTAGCGCCTTAGGGCCTCCGAATCAACTTCGACAAAGTACCAAAGGCGTCTCCTCTTCTGACCATCCGAAGGCCGAATTGGAGGAATAGAACAGGAAACAGATATAAGATTGTGGTCGGAGGAACACAAAACGTTAGACAGAGTGAAAAGAAGGATGAGAGGTGAGAAATAAATCCAGAATGTTGGGCCTATATCCAAGGCGATCGAGGACACGAATAGGGTGTTCTAAGTTATTCAGGATACAAAAGTTGTAAACAAGTTCACCAAAGATGTCAGTGAAATGGGAGGAAAGCGAAAGGTGGTGGTGAACATTGCAATCTCCTAAAGTAGAAATTTCAGCAAAAGGAGAGTGGGATAGAATGTATTCCACTGTGGAAGTGAGGTAGTCAAATAGTTTTAGATAATCAGTAGAACTAAGAGAAAGGTAGACAACGCAGATGTATTTACAGTAGTTTGAGAGTGGCATGTAAGCCATAGTTAGAGGGTGTAGAATTCAGAGTAGTCAAGTTCAGGAATACGAGAACAAGTTAGGTCATACACAACATCCACCTTTGGAATGAAATTGAGTACAGTAAGAGAAAGTAGGAAGGTACAGAAAAGGAGTTGCTTTCAGTCGTCCCAGACACCTGAGTTTCAGTGAGGTAGAGAAGGTGAGGTTTAGAGGAGGAGAGATGGTGTTCAACAGATTGAAGATTTGAGGAAAGGCCACAAATGTTGCAGAAATTTATGAAAAGTGACTCAGGCAGAGGCCCAAAACATCTTGAATGGGCAGTAGCAGAACCAGCCCCACTGCCCAGGCCTGCGTTCCTGGTATCGGCAGCGGGGTAGCAGAAGTAGGGCATTTATGGTCTCCCCATGAGACTCCGAGGCTTTTGAGGTCGATGCCATTTTTTTTTATAATTTTAAAAAATTGTAAGGGGTTCCAAAAAACCTTAGCCCCCCCCATTTGCAGCTTACATGTTTACTTATATCAAAATAGTTTTTAGTGATTATAAAAATATATAAAATTCTTTATTTATTGCAGGTATTAAAATTAATCTAGCTGATAAAGTGATAATATAATGGCTTCTCAATTAATTGGTGATTCGGAGAAGCAACGTGTGATAGATCGCATACGAGCAATAACATTTCGGGAAGCTCGTGATGCTGGAGCCACCTTTATAACACGTTCATGGGTTGCCAAAAAGTTGCGAAGAAGTGAGGACTTCGTCAAAAGAAATTGGAATAAAACTTTGGATGAATGTAAAATGGATACAAACAAATCTGGGCGCCCAAATTTGCCACTCTCTCAGGAAACAAAGGACATCATTGAAAGAGGTATGCGTAAGCGGAAAAACAGCTGTGCTAAACTTTTTAGAGGGATCGAAGTGTTGAGAGGAAAGATCGTTAGTGGTAAGATCATTCGACTGTACCGTCACAGGCAAGGTTTAAAGCCTTGGCATGAACTTCCAAAGCCAAGAAAAACTCAACTTAACATCGATGACAGAATGTGGTTTGCCCATTATCTTGAAGATTGGGATGTGGATGATTTCATGCATTTAGCTGTCTCCGATGAATTTTTTCTTTACGTAACACGTCGGCCTAACTACCAAAGTGATCGAGTGTGGGCCACAACACCAGATGAAATCGATGACAATGAACATTATCGCGAATTATTAAAAAGTCCAGACTGTGTTGGTGTTTGTTTTGTTCACTGCAAAGAAGGTCATGTGGGTGCTGAAGCCAAATGGTCAGAGTTGGGATGGACAGTATTTTCGTGATATTATTCTATCCGAGCATGTCATTCCTTTTCTAAGAAACCCAAACAATGTTATGGATGTCGATCAGGTCACACTTCTTTCTGCATGATAAGGCCCCCTGCTTTAAGGCATTAGCCACTCAACAGTTGTTGCGGAACCATGAGATCGATTTCTTTGGAAATGAAGAATGGCCAGGAAATTCTCCTGACCTGATCGTCTGTGAACACATTGGATCAGTTATAAAGGACAAGGTTGAATCTCTTGTTTCAAGAACCTGCAGCAAATCGATTTTTGAAGGATACAATGACGCAACACATTGAAACTGTTTTAGCAAATTTGCGTAACGATCAAGATCTATTCACGTCACTTTTGGCAAGCTACCCAAAGCGAATTCAGGCTGTCTTGGAAGCCAATGGCGGGAACACCAAGTTTTAATTGTTTCTCATTAAATGCAGGATTAAATTCTCTTTTGTAAGGTATGTTTAGTTTTACTGTACCTCTAATGGTTTAGGCCATGGGCGGGGGGGGGGCTAAGGTTTATTGAGCCCCGTATGTAGTGTGTAGAATGCCTGTATGTGGAGTAAGGAATAGAGGAAGAACAGTGTGTTTGAGAGCAGTCTGGGTAGATGAGACACAGAAAAAGATCAGCGAAAGAGAATAACAAGCGAAACGGTAGTTCTAACATTCCCTATCTTCTGCCTGACGTCCCCCCCCACCTGGAGTACTTTCCTGGTCGATTGGTGTCTACACTCTCCCCCTCCAGTACATATATATATATATATATATATATATATATATATATATATATTTGATAGGTTTGTTTCTAGGAAACCTTAAACGTATAATAAAAAGATAAAAAGGAAGACCAAAGATGCAACATACAGCATGACTTTAATATAAATCCGACGTTTCGAGGGATACAACCTTCATCTTCAGGGTAAATGCTAAAATTATAAAAAATAAAAGATAAGTAAAATTTTAACAATCAATGAAAAAATAAAAAATTTCATTAAGTCTTACAGTAAAACATTCAGAATAAATTATAAAGTCTAAAATTATAAAAAGTAAAACATACACAAAATTTTTAAAAATAATTACAAAATAAGAATTATGAAATAAATCTTACACTAAAACATTCTAAGAGATAAATTCTAAATTATAAAATTATAAAAAGTAAGAGATAAGTAAAATTTGAAAAACATTCACAAAGATAAAAAATATGAAATAAATCCTACATTAAAACATTAAGAGAAATAGGAAAGTTATGAGTTAAAGACTGTGTAAGTTTAAAAATATAAATAGATTCCAATAATCACTGATGTTATATCTTAACATTTAAAATCTTAAAATTATCTGGTGAAAAGGGAATGTCACATCCAACCGAATGTTCACGTTTTATGGATTCCATTGTGTTACTGATGGGACGACCGGTGCGAGACGACCTACCCAAATGATGGTCATTGCGGAACTGAAGTAACTGAATGGTACTTCCAATATAAGACTCGCTCTTGCAGTGCGAACAATCAAATTTATAGACGCATGACGAGCACAAAAGGAGAGGGAATCTATCCTTAAAACAAAAGTAAGATCCCCTAGTGGAAGAATTCACAAAAACGAATTTAAAATTAATTTGGGGGAAAAATTTCTTCAGAATTGCAGAGAGGTCTTTCTCAATCTCACTAATGAGACCGAGGTAAGGAAAAGTGAGGTAACAATTGTCTTTAGGAACATTAAAAACTCGGTGTCTTAGGTTTATAGATATTATCAAGAAATTTAGAAATATATTTCTGAATTAATTTCTTAGGAAAACCATCTGAGATAAAAAAGCTAATTAAATATTCAAATTCAAGATGAAGACCAATATAGGATGAACATAAACGATAAGAGCTATAAACAAGAATCCTAATGGGATTAACTTTAAATAAAAAAAGTAAGTAAAAAACTCGTACCCAAACCTTTAAAAGTTGATTTACGAAATACAGATGTAGAAAAGGAACCATTCATCTTCTCAATAGACAAATCCAAAAAGGGAAGGATGTTATTATTCTCTGGTTCAATGGTAAATTTAATGTTAGAATGCTGTGTATGAAGATAATTTAAAAACTTCTCAGCATGTGATTGACATCGGAAAAGAGTGAAGGAAGGGACTGGGTGCAAATCAAGAGGGCAAGTATCAAGAACTTGTCCTTCAGAGTGGAACACAAAGGGGAACCCATAGCAACGACTATAGTTTGTTCGTCGAGTTGATTATTAAATACAAAGTAAGAATTAATAACCGACAATTCAAGAAATTGGATCAGTGGAAGAAAGCCACCCCCAAACGGGTCGGGGGTGGCTTTCTTTCATTGACACAATTCGGGGGTGGCTTTCTTTCATTGATCTGTAAGTTATTTAGGTAGGTAGGTTATTTAGGTTGGGTTAGGTTAAGTTGTGATACTTTAGTTAGTTTAAATGAAAATATAATGACTTAACCTTACCAATCATCAAGGGCGTACAGTAATAAATAATAAACAATTCCTCGTGAAGGTGTTTTTACTTACATTCTTTACTTTAGTGATTTTGGGGGGTGGCATTGTTTATTTGATCGTTTTTTGGGGTGGCATTGTTTGGGTTAGGTTAAGTTGTAATACTTTAGTTAGTTTAAATGAAAATATAATGACTTAACCTTACCAATCATCAAAGGGCATACAGTAATAAATAATAAACAATTCCTTGTGAAGGTGTTTTTACTTACATTCTTTACTTTAGTGATTTTGGGGGGGGTGGCATTGTTTATTTGATCGTTTTTTGGGGTGGCATTGTTTGTGTTAGGTTAAGTTGTGATACTTTAGTTAGTTTAAATGAAAATATAATGACTTAACCTTACCAATCATCAAGGGCGTACAGTAATAAATAATAAACAATTCCTCGTGAAGGTGTTTTTACTTACATTCTTTACTTTAGTGATTTTGGGGGGGTGGCATTGTTTATTTGATCGTTTTTTGGGGTGGCATTGTTTGTGTTAGGTTAAGTTGTGATACTTTAGTTAGTTTAAATGAAAATATAATGACTTAACCTTACCAATCATCAAGGGCGTACAGTAATAAATAATAAACAATTCCTCGTGAAGGTGTTTTTACTTACATTCTTTACTTTAGTGATTTTGGGGGGGTGGCATTGTTTATTTGATCGTTTTTTAGGGTGGCATTGTTTACTGGAAACTTTTGGGGGTGGCTTTCTTTCATTGATCCAAGAAATTTCCTAAAATTTGAATTAGTAAAACCATGGACAGTCTCGCAAGAGTTAAAAAAGTTTGTCAATACAAAGATCAATAGATCATAGCTGTACATGAAAATCCTTTTCTCGTGATTTTTCCTGGAAAGATCTTTTGGAGCAAGTGTAGTTTACGTTCCCCTACATTATCCTAGTGTATTTTACATTCCCCTACATTATCCTAGTGTAGTTTGCGTTCCCCAACTTTGTCCGCGTATACCTCATCAAATAAAACGTTAAAACTAACGAAATATTACGACTCAACCTAACCAATCGTCAATATATATATATATATTATATATATATATATATATATATATATATATATATATAAATTGACGATTGGTTAGGTTAAGTCGTAATATTTTCATTAGTTTTAACGCTTTATTTGATGGATTCATTTAAAAAATGTCTCCTAAAGATCCTAGTGTAGTTTACGTTCCCCAACTTTGACCTAGTGTAGTTTGTGTCCACTTTTGCGTCAGGGGGACGTAAACTATACTTGCTCCGATCTCTTTCCAAAACAGCTTCTAAGAGGTTAGGTGTGCTGTACCACCTCCGCAGTTTCTTCAACCCCGCTCACCTGCTCTCTTTGTACAGGGGTCTTGTCTGTCCCTGTATGAAGTACGCTTCTCACGTATGGGGTGGCTGAACCCACACACCCATACTTGACCGGATAAAATCAAAGCCGTTTCGTCTCATCATTTCCCTGCCTTTTATTCACTGTCTTCATTCCCTCTCTCTTCGCCTCTCTGGTGCCTCACTTTCTCTTTACTATCGCTATTATAACGGACACTGCTCTTCTGAACTCTCTAATTGCATGCCTCCTGCTTTAAGGAGAGCACGCAGCACTGGACTTTCGACGCTTTCTCATTCCTTTTCTGTCCAACTTTCTAACGCAAGTGTTAATCGGTATTTTCAATCTTTCATCTACTCAACCGGTCAACTCTGGAACAATCTTCCTCAATCCATCTTTTCCCCTATCAATGACCTCCAGTCTTTCAAACGCAGAGTGCTTAGGCATCTCCAGAACCCTGGACCTTAATTTTGGCTCTTTTCGCCCTTGGACCCTCCTTCCTGCATAAAAAAAATTAATTACACATTATTGAGTTAAGCCCAACGAATCTGCGAAGGTTTTATATAATTTTCTATATTTCAAGATTGAAAATTATTATATAAATACATGAATTGAAATTAGTAAATTTAATGAAAAACTTAGTTCAGATTTTATATAATGAATGTTTTTATCATTTACGTCATTTTAGTTTACGTAAATTAGACTAGAACCAATTTAAATATACGTAATAATACAGGGTGATTTTTTTATTCGAGAACTATAAAAAATAACTGGGACCTTTTCCAGTTTGTGTACCGTTTTTCATATAATTTATTTTTGAGAATATTTTTGTTAAAACTAACGAAAATATCACGACTTAACCTAACCAATTATTTATCAAGGGCGTACAGTTGATCTATTAATTATTAATTATAACATTGTTTGTTTCTGGAATAGTATTTACTATTTACTAATAGATCAACTGTACGCTCTTGATAATTGGTTAGGTTAAGTCGTGATATTTTCGTTAGTTTTAACAAAAATATTCTCAAAAATAAATTTTATGAAAAACGGTACACAAACTGGAAAAGGTCCAATAACTGTATCTCTAGATATACATCGGATAGAAACTTAAAAATTGTATGTATATCGGCGTCAGCATATGTCGTACGCATGTGTATAACATCATTGCCCATTTTTCTGATTTGTCTCGCCAACTTCCAAATAATTTATTTCGATGGTTTATTTCGGCCTCCGAAACGACACTGAAACTTAACCAGACACATTTTAAATGACTCTCATTTAATGTATTCCTCAACGAGAAACACACGTTCTTCCACACTGATCTCTTTTACAAGGCAAACGGGAGCGACCAGGTGATGTTATACGCATGCGTACGACATATGTTGACGCAGATATCATATCCGAGTACACACAATTTTTAAGTTTCTGTCTAATGTATGTCTTGAGATACAGCTATTTTTCATGGTTCTCAAATAAAAAAATCACCTTATAGAATATGTTATTAAAGATCCCTCATACAGTTTTATATTATTTAAAGCGCAGAATGTAATGTACTTGAACAAAACTTCCTGTCAAGCTATTAATATTTTCTACCTTATTCTATTACAATTATGTTAACTTAATATACTTCTTTTATGCATTCCTAATATACATTAATATAAATGAATTTATCGCATAAATTATTTATTTTAGGCTTTCCATAAATTTACAGCAGATTATTTGATAATTTTTATCCAATTATCCAGTCTGGAAACGAACATCCAAGCATTCATCCTCTTCAGGAACATTGCCTTTATTCACGGGAGCTCTTACTTCAACCTCCCTTATATTCTCAGTCTGGGAACCCACATCCAAACTATCCACGTTTTTTGGGAACCTGTTCCTCATAAATAAAATTCAGAACGCTTTCATTAATGCTCTCCTCGAAATGCTCATCAGCATTCTTCAACTTGTCATAAATCTTTTGTTCTGCCTCATCCACGGAAAATCATTGTCACAAATTACTTTATCATTACGTTGACTATAAATTTCATTAAATTTACAATCATTATTATAAATATCTAAATATAACTCTCCGACTCATCCATCCACGAGAAGAACATCCCTAATTTCTGCGCAAGGAGGAACATATGCCTTGAATTCATCACGTATAAAGTTACTAGCATAAATACATAAATATTCTCTCTATTTAGCGCTGCCAAACTTTGGTGCATCTCATGAGAAACTAAATTATCGATCGCAGAATATCTTCCATGTCTGACTCAATTTTCTTGTTTAAATTATTTATTTAAATTCCTACTACATCTCGATAGGACCTATCTTTTCTCTCTTTATTCTCAAAAGTTTCATACTCGTTTTCGATGCATATATGATGATGCATATACAGTAGGGTGGATCGATTTTACATTTTATTCGATTTCCATATTCTAATAGAGACAAACACTTGCACATGCATGAGAAAATAGCCTCTGCAAAATCTTAGCTTCATAGGTAATCATCTTCTGCCCCCGGCAGAGCGATGAAAATCATATTTTAGTAGTCAAAAACGTATTTTAAACCCTAGCCTAGAGTCATAAAATTTTGCGTGTGTGTTATTTCATGCCTAAGCAACGATATAAATGCTATGGGAAATATATAAATGCATTATTTAAGACAAAGAGCCGATCTGAAAATATGTATAATATACATATTTTCAGATCGGCTCTTATTATACAGTATAAGTGTATGCAGTATTCAAACGGTTCAATTATACGCACCTTTTGGTCAATTACATTTGAGACAACACTGAAACGCATAATTTTCAGTGAATAACTCGCAGTCATAATTTATTTCAGACATAGACACAGCGAATTTATTGTACTTCTCCCAGAAATTTAATTCATACAAAAGTATTATGTTCATTGTTGTCTGAATTATATATCTTTCTTTGTAAAATAGCATATTTCATTATCAGTCTCTCCTCTTCTTTCTCTCGACTTACTTCTATTCATGCTATTTCTCGATTCCTGCCTCTTTCTTTCACCATTATATCTTTTTCCAAAGTTTTTCCGCATATCCCCTTCCTTCTTAGGGTAATAGCATATAAATTTTGCTTATCACTTTTACTCTTATTTCCATGTTTAGTCTCACCTTTAGTAAATGAGGGACATTTCATTGTATCAGCAAACACAAAATCATTTGAATTCAGATCATCAAATTGCAAACTTATGGTTTTATCGAAACGCATATCAGCTTTTAATCACTTTGTGACTATATTCTCTTCAAAGAAACTGTAATCCTTCCATACATGTAGAGGAAGACTCCTCATTACTATTTTATGTAATGTAAAAGTTATATCCAAATTATCCAAAATATTAGAAGTATCAGCTTTCAGCGGTTTCCATCCTTTCTTTATTGTATACACAAAAATAAAAAATGTTTCTCCCGCGTTTTTCTCTCATTCTCTAAGTCAGCTAATCGTTTAGCCACATCATTATCCGTATTATTAGAATACAAATTTAAAATTACCTTATTGAAAGCAGCCCATGTGTTATTAGTCTCCTCTACATCTGTGAAAACTTCTTTAACAGGTTTTAAGGAGTCCTTTATCGCTAATGGAATGCAGGAACTCGACCGCACGCTCTTCCGTGGATGGAATTAGACGTTCATTTTCAGATAGAAAAAACATTCATTGGTATATAATACGACTCAGCAAATCCTTTATTCTTTATTGCATAAATATAACCATCTAAATCTCCTACAAATTTGGGACAAGCTTCTGCTAATGATTTGAGTCTCTTTACATTTATTCCTGTATCTGGCATAATTAGTTTGGGAAAGTCAGAAATATTTGATTGCACAGGAAATGAAGAGACAGACCAATACTCAGTTGGATCTCTAAAATCAACTAATAATTTTGGAGAATAGGTAAGGAAAATAAAGTGGATACTTAAGAAACTTCAGGAGTCAAAGGCAAAGTGGACCCACAATTTAATTTACAGGAATCAGAAAAAGATCATTTATTTCCTAAAGACCATTTACTTGGTGAACTTAAAGCTACTGGATAAGATGCAGACGCAAAAACCTCAGACTCTGTCTTGTCATGCAAATTACTGCTACTCCTCACCTCTAATTTATCTGATGCAGATGATGATTTATGTAATCCTTTTGATGCCAACGTTGTCGACGCAGTATGACCTAATCGTGTATTTGGAATGGGTTCGGATGATTTAATATTAATCCACTTTTCATGAGTCTCATAGTAGCTCTTTCCCAAAAATAACGTCAGAAGTTAAGAATAAATGAAGTAATACCAAACATCCTTTCCCCTCAAAACAGATAAAGTTGATAGGCACGACTGACTAACACGATTAAAATATGATCTACACTCTACAGTATAACAGCACTATTAAATTATGGCGTTTAAATGAGTATTGAAATCTGCTCTTTCTATTATTCAATTATAGTATTTTCTAGTTTTCTACTAATTTAGATTGATGAAGTATAGTTATGGGTTTCTTTAGTAGTATGGGTGCAAAATGGACTAGTACAATGCAATGTTGCAAATGTTAATATATGTTGCAAAGGGGAGGGTTGTTGCAAGGGAATGCTGAAAAAGGGGTTGGGGTTTTTGAATGAAGGGGGGGGATGTTGAAAAGGGGGAGGGGTCTTGCAACAAAGGGGAGGGGTTATCCCCCAAGTTGCAATGAAGGGGAGTTTTAGGGGAGAAGGGAGGATGACCTCCCCCCAAAGGGGTAACCTTACCCTATGAGAAAGAAAGGGGGAGGAGGAGGAGGAGAGTCTTTGGAGAAGGTGGGATGTCTTCACACCCAAAGGGAAACCCTAACCTAAGCCTTAACCTAAGAAGGAGAGAGAGTTGTTTCATCCATGAGGGCATGCGCATAATGAGTGTCCAGGGGATCAGCAGCTGTTTTGTAGAGGGTCGGGAGTTGCCAGATACCATTATTTATTTTATTTTTATATACAGATGAGTTGCCAGTTATTGGTTTTATTTTAATTATTTAATTATATATAGATGAGTTGCCAGACGGCACTATTCTTTATTTATATGGAGGGGGTTACCATTCATTTACTTATTTATTTATTTATTTATTAAAGGCAAGAGCGAGGGAGACGTTCTCATTAATTTGCTCAGCAAAAGAACTAATTTAATACATTATTTATTTAAATGCAAAACGAACCCCAATTATTTAATTAAAATAAAAGAAATGCAATTGAATGAAAAACAATTGGCAGAAAAAGCAAAAAAATAATAATTACACGGTTTATATATATATATATATATATATATATATATATATATATATATATATATATACATATATATATACACATATATATACTGTATATTCTTAAATAATCGAGTTCCCGAAAACTATATATACTTTTACATTATTCTATATTTTTTTATAAAGAAAATTCTGCGAAATCAAACTAATGGCAAAGAAGAGGAATCGCAGTTCTTTATTCATTTGTTTTTTTTTATTTTCAAACTAATTTCAATTAAATTTAATTCGAACTTTCTTGCTATATATTAAATATAAAAATAAACATTATAAATATTCTCATAGAATAAAATTTTAACAGTGTCTATTTACTCTTGTCAAACCTTTTGTCGGGGAGAAAGAGTATAACATTCTATACACAACAAGTGAATGGCCGATCACAAACCAAAAAGGTTACAATGGAATGCGGTTTAACCCATTTTCATCCCAAAAACTCGTTTCCACCTCATCTCGCTCGTATTATTATTATCATAATAATTATTACTATTATACATTTTTCCAAATTTAAAACACACACACACACACACACACACACACACACACACACACACACACACTTTGGAAGTACTCAACAATTGGAACTGACTGGAATCGGAATTGATTCAAATTAAAATTACTATCGGAAATGAAGGTAAAACTGAATTTAAAATTCTATATATATATATATATATATATATATATATATATATATATATATATATATATATATATCCAGAGAGAGAGATCAAGAGACAAGAATACACGCGGTGTGAATGAACTATGAAACTATTCTTTTTTATTATACTTCATTTTGTACAAAAAATATTAAAACCTGACAATATATATATATATATATATATATATATATATATATATATATATACAGAGTGTCCCAAAACAACGTATACATTTTTTTAAAAACTTGTAACAGGCGAACCCACTAACGGATTCAGATGATTTTTATTTCTTTTTATAGGTAAAATATACAACATCGAAATAATCGATAGTTTAATTTGTTTTAAACACGTAAGTGTTCGAAATGTCGACCATTGACATCAATGCACCACTGCGCTCTTTGATTCACTGATTGGCAGACTTCAACAAAAATGTTTGTAGGGCTATTTCTACACGCTTCTTCAACTGTGCTCTTTAGTTGTTCAAGTGATGTAGGTCTTCTACTGTATACTTCATTTTTCAAATGACCCCATAAAAAAAAGTCAAGTGGGTTCAAATCTGGTGAACGTGGTGGATACTCGATACTACCTCGTCGTCCGATCCACCGATAATGAAATGTTTCATCAAGGTAGTTCCTGACATCCTGATGGTAATGAGGAGGTGCTCCATCTTGTTGAAAGTAAATGTCCTCATCTCCGTATAACTGTCGAATTGCAGGAAAACCTTTTCCCCGAAGCATGTTGAGGTAGCTATGGCCGGTAACTGTACCATCGAAAAAGAATGGACCAACCAAACCTTTGGAAGAAAAACCACACCAGACAGTTATACCCGGTAAATTTACATGTCGTTCCACATAAATGTGGGGATTTTCTTGTGACCAGTATGTGCAATTATGACAATTAATTATACCATTCAACTTAAATGTAGCCTCATCAGACCACACAATTTTGTCCGCAAATTGGCCATCTTCTGTGTTTTTTACTCGAAACCATTCGCAAAACTGGATTCTGCGATCCGGATCATCCTCATTCAAGGCATGTAATAATCTCGGGATGTAAGATTTCCATTTAGCATTCTTCAGAATTCTGTGGACACTTGTCTTACTTTTCCCTGTTTCACGAGCACATTGTCTCACAGATTTTCTTGGTGATCGGTTGAATACCTGTAGCACTTCATCAGAAGTGTTAGCATCTGTTGATGTCTTTAGACGCCCAGTCGCTTGCTTGTACACATCATGCACAGTACCGTATACTTCAAATTTCTCAAAGATACGTGAAATAGTAAGTCGAGTTGGAGGATTAGTTCCAAAATTGTCTCTCCGCTGTTGTTGAACCTTTGATATCTTCTCAACTTTAAAATACGACTTTAGTATCCATTTTCGTTGCTCAAAT
>JAJOZX010001899.1:505000-537500 GCA_023014485.1 Bathynomus jamesi | reverse complement strand
AGCAGCAATGCAACACAGCGGCGAGGCGACAGGGTACAGACTGGCCACATGTAAACAAAACACGAACACACAAAAACACGTGCGCGTCCTTCCCTCCTTTTTACGGAGCACTATTCTGATTTAACGAACTAGTTCGCTAAATTCATCCCTCAATAACGGAGAAAAATCCTCCCGCTAAATCGCTCCTCCGTTATATTGAGTTCCGTTATATCAAGGATTTACTGTGTGTATATATATATATATATATATATATAGAGTGTTCTACTTATCGAATAAACACGGGCTTGAAGACTTGATTCCTAATAGTTAGTACTGTTACAAGCACATTTAAAAACGAAGAAGATTGAAGGTTTCTTATAATTTTCGTGCTCTTGGGGAAAATGCACATCGCACCAAATGTATCATACCACCTTACACCTATAGTTAACGTGAGCCACGTCGCAACAGCACCCAACATATTAAACACTAGATTCCCTCCCCAGGATACCCACTTATTGGATTGAGATTAGTTAATTAACGACAAACAGGAGAGCAATTATGCTGTGTGTGGAGGTTAATGGAGAATATATTTAATGCACAGATTTTCGAAAGGCCTTTTAGAGAGAGAAAAACTATTTAAGTCAAACTAAAATAACGTCTAAGCATTTTATTATTTTCCTTAGCATCCTAATTTCCACAACGCTAATATTCTAGCGGACCCCAGCCCTTCGACTTAATTAACAGCACACATTTATATATATGTGTATATATATATATATGTATATATATATATATATATATATATATATATATAATTTCATGAAATATATAGAAAATTAGGGTGGTGCAAATGTAGTTATACAGTAGTAATAATAGTTAACTGTACCTTGGTTACCTTGGTTTTCCTTCACCCGAGTTGTTCACTTTGACTAAGGTCAAGCTTGTCACTCCACCTTAGAACTACAGTTTAACGTGGAATCCGAACTACTCTCCAGCACGGGCGGTCAGAAATTACAAATTCATCGTCCGGACTCGATCTCTCAACCTCCCTATCAGTACCCAGCGTCTTAACCACTAGGATACCTAGGGTACCCATTTATCTACCGACCAACCAGACATTTTCGTGCATTTTCACGAACTAAACACATTTTATTCACACTCCGGCGCACTATTTGTGAGAAACATGTGCCCATGTTTTTCCTTTTTGCTTAGCAAACGATACTCGTCTCTAAATTCTATTAAAAACTCACGCAGGCCTTTAGCCACAACCTCACTACATACCTCGTCATTATATATGTTAATGTAGTAGTAAAAATACTACAGATTCTCCATTATGACAAGATTTACATTCTCAGCCGCAGGGCACGAGTACTTGGTATGATGCAGCATGACATAATGCCGCTTGTCACACCCACTCATCAAGAAGACTCATTAACCATAACCGTTGCTTCTTTTCTGCACGTATTGTTTCTTCCACTTCACGGTATATGTAAGCTTTTATACAGTTTAGTCCTACAACATAGTCCATTACATCGTTTGTATCACGAAATCCTGCAATGTTCTCGCCAGAATAGCCATAGAGTATTTGAACCTTTTGTTTCTCTAGCTTCGCACGGTTCAATGTAGCCTTAAAAGTATCAAAGGAGGGAGGAATCGGGAGTCTTTCAGTGTTCACCACATCTTCACACTTTACCGAATACCGTTTCATAAAACTTGAGCATCCAATATTTAGGTAGCCATCACTATTTTTCGTCTACGTGAGATTTCTTCAAATACACGTCTGAGGTCCAGGGCTTGCAGTGGTCAACTGAGTACGCAGGGGTCGAAATATGCCAGGTAGTAGCAGGAGTCACGTGACCATTGATCGATCATACAGGGGGCGGAGCTCAGGAAAGATAGTTCAAATAAATTAATTTATTAATATCTTACCACCTGTTAATTTCTGGGAAAAAGAATAAGCGCGAGTTAACCTATTATAAAAGTTACGCTAGGAATTCCTGTGGTACTGGGGCACAAGAGTACCCCGGGTAGAGTTTTAGGGTTAAACTTACAAAAAACTCATAATAATTTTGATACTACGATTTCAATGTTTTACGCACTTCTCTGTTCATAGTTAAACATAGGCGTAAGTTTTCTTCAAAACTGATATTAAGTCAGTTTAAAACTTAAGCTTACATAATGTTTAGTTAACTTTAAACTTGCTTTTTGCTAGGTATTAAACCAATTACTTATTTGAGGTTCGATAGTTCGGATCTTATTAAAAATTTGGATTGTGTCAAATTTTTTTGAAAATTTTGTCACTAGTACAGTTTCTTATGCTAATTATAAATATGGAACTCATTTTTTGCGGAAATAAATATTTAACATTTTATTGGCATTTGTTTGCAGGAATAGTGCCAGCTTCTCCATACGAACTCGCAAAAAACAGTAATTTTTGATGTTATTAATGTTTATTTGTTGTCTGCTTACACCTAGTTTAGTGTGAATATTATTGTTGTAGTGTGAGCATATAGTAATGCAGTGCTGTAATCTATCTACTTGCGAGTTGCCTCCGGTCAATTGAATGCCCGGTTAGGTCAACTGTACGCCCTTGACGATTGGTTAGGTTAAGTCGTGATATTTTCGTTAAAACTAACGAAAATATTGACTCAACCTAACCAATCGTCAAGGGCGTACAGTTAACTTAACCGGGCATTCAGTTGACCTAACCGGGCATTCAATTGACCGGGGAACATTAATAACAACAAAAATTACTGTTTATGCGAGTTCGTATGCAGAAGCTGGCACTATTCCTGCAAACAAACGCCAATAAAATGTTAAATATTTATTTCCGCAAAAAATGAGTTGCATATATAGAATCAGCATAAAAAACTTTACTAGTGACAAAATTTTCAAAAAGATTTGACACAGTCCAAATTTTTAATAAGATCCGATAGTTCTTCCTCTTTCGAGCTCTGTTATCTGAATGCTCTTCATTCTGTGGTCCTTAAGGTTTTCAGGCCTATTTATTAATGTTGTCTTTTAAAGGATAGGACGTAGAAATGATTTCTTACTGTGATAATTTTATTCTCAAATGAAAGGAGTTAAGTTTCTTCTCTTAAGGTCTTCTCTTACAAATCCCAACTTTTATAGTAATCGATTCTTGAGTGAAATCCTATCACTGCTAAAATTTTTACATATAAGTTGTATGTCAGTTAGACATTTGAACGAAACATTTTTGTAACACTCAATTCGATGTGTAGCATTAGCGTAACTTCTCCAGATTGATATATATAATGCTACTAGCTCTGGTTGATGAATTTATGTTAACAAAAGAAATAACAGAAAATACAAGAAAAACAACTGTATAGAGTTGGTGCTCACAAACAACAGCATCCTAATAGATAGTGTAGAAATATCCCCAACTATAATATCGGATCAAAACATTATTGAAATAACAACCAATATAAAAGCAACAAGAAAGTAAAGAACACGAACAAAAGAAAGAAGCAAATTCGAAATTTTTAATTTTCACTCCAAAGGTATAAACAGGGAAGATGTTGCATCCAGCATGGAAGTAATAGATTGGAAATCCATCTTCGTGGCCAAGTCAAAGGAGGAGATGATAATGACCTTACAGGGGAAGACGCTGGAAATTGTGAAAAGACATGTCCCAAAAATACAACAAAAGGGAAAGAGAAGTAGGTTCGAGAGACAAGAGATCATTGTTGAGGACCCCAACATACAGTGAACCGATACAGGTGAGATCATTGTGGAGGGAGCAAAGGTACAGGGATCGAATATCGTAGACATACCAATATTATCTCAAGGAAGTGTCTAATTCCTAACGTAACTTAACTGCACGTAACCTAACTTACATTTCTTTAGGAAGAATTTCACATTTAAACACATGAAATGAATGAATGATGCAAACCCACAATGAAAAAGAGGAAATGATTCCAAGTCCTTTCGTGTATTCAGCAGTACACCTCCTCAGGGAATGGAGAAGGCGAGTGACGAAAATATATACATATGTACAACAGAACAGAGAAATAAAAAGAGAGTAGCACATGGTTAACAAGCATTGATTAAAAGCGAAAGACAATTTAACAAGATATTAATTTTATGCATTCCATATTCTAATCCTTCTACTTATGGGGAAAAAAACCTTAGTTTAACTTTACTTGTTCTAATGCTAGCAGCAACAGAGAGGAGTTTTTCAGAAAGTACCGTCGCCATCCATCTCCTGGCTCATATTTGTGCCCGGAATCGTGCAAAATCTGTTCTTCGAGTCGCCAAAATTTCCTTCATACGCCATACGTGGTGGTGCTTCCAGGCTTTGTCAAAAATAAAGGAGATAGTCCCGAACTTTCATACCTTTAACAAACGTCCTCCATTCCAGCCTACTTTTTTATACAGACTCCCTATTCCACCCTCCTTTGGTACTTTTAAGGCTACATTGAACCGTGCGAAGCTAGAGAAACAAAAGGTTCAAATACTCTATGGCTATTCTGGCGAGAACATTGCAGGATTTCGTGATACAAACGATGTAATGGACTATGTTGTAGGACTAAACTGTATAAAAGCTTACATATACCGTGAAGTGGAAGAAACAACACGTGCAGAAAAGAAGCAACGGTTATGGTTAGTGAGTCTTCTTGATGAGTGGGTGTGACAAGCGGCATTATGTCATGCTGCATCATACCAAGTACTCATGCCCTGCGGCTGAGAATGTAAATCTTGTCGTAATGGAGAATCTGTAGTATTTTTACTACTACATTAATATATATAATGACGTGGTATGTAGTGAGGTTGTGGCTAAAGGCCTGCGTGAGTTTTTAATAGAATTTAGAGACGAGTATCGTTTGCTAAGCAAAAAGGAAAAATATGGGCACATGTTTCTCTCAAACAGTGCGCCGGAGTGTGAATAAAATGTGTTTAGTTCGTGAAAATGCACGAAAATGTCTGGTTGGTCGGTAGATAAATGGGTACCCTAGGTATCCTAGTGGTTAAGACGCTGGGTACTGATAGGGAGGTTGAGAGATCGAGTCCGGACGATGAATTTGTAATTTCTGACCGCCCGTGCTGGAGAGTAGTTCGGATTCCACGTTAAACTGTAGTTCTAAGGTGGAGTGACAAGCTTGACCTTAGTCAAAGTGAACAACTCGGGTGAAGGAAAACCAAGGTAACCAAGATACAGTTAACTATTATTACTACTGTATAACTACATTTGCACCACCCTAATTTTCTATATATTTCATGAAATATATATATATATATATATATATATAAATGTGTGCTGTTAATTAAGTCGAAGGGTTGGGGTCCGCTAGAATATTAGCGTTGTGGAAATTAGGATGCTAAAGAAAATAATAAAATGCTTAGACGTTATTTTAGTTTGATTAAATAGTTTTTCTCTCTCTAAAAGGCCTTTCGAAAATCTGTGCATTAAATATATTCTCCATTAACCTCCACACACAGTATAATTGCTCTCCTGTTTGTCGTTAATTAACTAATCTCAATCCAATAAGTGGGTACCCTTGGGAGGGAGTCTAGTGTTTAAGATGTTGGGTGCTGTTGGGACGTGGCTCACGTTAACTATAGGTGTAAGGTGGTATGATACATTTGGTGCGATGCGCATTTTCTCCACGAGTACGAAAATTATAAGAAGCCTTCAATCTTCTACGTTTTTAAATGTACTTGTAACAATGCCAAGTAATAGGAATAAAGTTTACAAGCCCGTGTTTATTCAATAAGTAGAACACTGTATATATATATATAAAAAATAAATATAATTATGTATATATATATATATATATATATATATATATATATACCAATGAGATGGGGTAAATGAATGGATGAGTTGTACATTTTCATAATTCATCCCTTTATGAGATAATTAATTTAGAATTAACTAGTCCAATTCATATTTTGTAGATGCTTTGAATTCGACCTACTTTTTTTAATATATATACATAAGAGAATATTTACTCAAACCTCCAACTGAACAAGTATTCTAGGCATGCCCTCTGGATTAAATTAGGATGTTAACTTAAGAGCCAGAGGTTAATAATAGGGTTTGATTATTGGAGCTATTTCAAATTGTATTAGAAGGGAGATTGAATGTTTCCGTTCTGTTTAATACAAAGGAAAGGTCATCATAATGAGTCCATATTTTTTGTATTTATTCTGCGTGAAATTATGTGATATCCATTACAATGAAAAGAAGTGTTATTGTTACAATTTTTTATAAAACTCTTACGGCAATAGGCTTAATTATATTGCTTAAAACATCGGATGCGCTATTTAAAAGTGTTTTTTTCCTTTTCTCTTTTCTTTTTTTATCAGCTGGTTCTTGAAGTTATTCAGGTCGGTGTGCTGGAGATTCCTCACTTCTTTTGGTAGGACATTGAAAAGCTTTGGGCCTCTTATTCTGAGGGTATTTAACATCCTTTTTTTCATGGCCCCTTGTCCCACCGTAGCTGGGACCGTACAAATCTGCCTCTTCTCTGATTCCAGTTTGTTTCTATTTCATTTCTAAGTAGGGACAGAGCCCTCAAGTATTTTCCATATGTATATTATTGTGTACCGCTCGCACCTTCTTTCAAGAGAGTAGAGTTTCAGTGATTGGAGTCGAGACCAGAAGTCTTCACCTCCCGTTTCCTCTGTCTTAGATGTAAAAGTCCTTTGTCTAGCTTAAATGTTCGCATTGTCTCGTTTTCTGTATGGGCTTGTGAGTACTGAGCAATACTCAATTATTGGTAGGACTATACTCCTCCATAATTTGTGCATGATGTTTGCTTTTCTGCTGCGGAAGCTCCTCGATGATTCCCATTATTTTTCTAGCCACTGTAATTTTGATTTTATAGCGCTCTCTGAATTCTGCGTCCGACGAAATATATATATATATATATATATATATATATATATATATATATATATATACATACACACGAGTGTGAATGTGTGTGTGTGTGTGTGTGTGTGTGTGTGTGTGTATATATATATATATATATATACACAGTGCGTTCGAAACGTTTCTCCGCAGTCAACGTGCTATAGCCAGTATATGCGCGCTAAGCCGGTTTCTGCCGGTTTAAACTCGATCGTGTCAGTACTATGACAGAGTTGGGATCGTGGCAATAGTGTGTGTCGATAGCTTGGTAAAAAAATCATGAAACACTATTCATGAAACACCATTGCACGACCAGAAAATCGGCGTTTGGGTTGCAATATCAAGAAAGCGAATTGTCGGTCCCATTTTCTTTGAGAACGATAAATCCTGAACGATACTGTTCAGAAATAGAAATTCTGTATCCATTTATTGGACAGCTAAACGAAATGGAGATACTGAATGCATACTTCCAGCAAGATGGTGCCGTGCCACGACATACACTGCTCACCTTTCGATGGAGCTACTACGGTACATGATGTGTGGGGATCGCATAATTTCAGGGGGCTTTGGCCTCCACGATCCCCAGACCTTACGCCACCCGACTATTTCTTGTGGGGAGCAGCAAAAGGTGTTTATAAAGACCGCCCGAAAACAATTCAGAACTTAAAAACCGCAATATCCACTTATATTGCTTCAATATCAACCAACACTTTAAAAAAAAGTGTTTGACAACAAGTGTAGACGAGTTGCTCAGTGCCTGAAAAATGGTGGAAAACACTTTCAACACATGCTGTAAAATCCAAAGGTTATGTAATAAAATCACTAAATCATGGTTGAATGAAAACATTGCAGTTTTTCAATTTCCTATGCGTTTAACATAGCACTGCGGAGAGACTTTTAGAACGCACTGTATAAAGTGTGTATTAATATATTGCTTGCATTTTTTCTTCAAATTTTTTTTCATTCAATGTCACGCCTCAGAGGTTAGCGTCGCTGACTACGAATCTATCGGTTCCGGGTTCGAGACCCGGCGACGGCTGCCGGCGCGCGATAAAACCCAGCTGTTCATCCTTTCGTACATTAAAGAAGTGGTTGATAGATAAATGGGTATCTTGGGTGACCTAGTGGTTAAGACGCTGTGTTGCTGGTGGTTCGGATTCCACATTAAACTGTAGTTCTAAGGTGGAGTAAAAGAACGTCTATTTTATATATTTTTACATGTAAACGATAATTTATTGAAAATATAACTGGAAAATGATCATTTATCTTTGCTGTCGCATGAAATTTGAGTGACATATACGAGGTGTGCTCAAAAAGTTCGGTAAATAGTTCCACAACTAATGAACGCATGTCACTAGGTGATGTCAGTGTGTATGGCTGATGACGTCACCTTGGCCACTTGCCAGATGCCAACAAACACCATTCAACTACGCACCAGTGCGCCGTGTCATTGCTTT
Organism: Bathynomus jamesi; assembly: GCA_023014485.1. Classification (NCBI taxonomy): domain Eukaryota; kingdom Metazoa; phylum Arthropoda; class Malacostraca; order Isopoda; family Cirolanidae; genus Bathynomus; species Bathynomus jamesi. The sequence continues at coordinate 529,187 of JAJOZX010001899.1, read as the reverse complement.
GTGTGAGTGCGTTTTTGTGACGTCTGGCGATTTTGCAGAAAATGTCGAAATATGAGCAACGTGCAAACATCAAATTTTGTTTTAATCTTGGTAAGACGGTTACAGAAACGTACGGAATGCTTGCAACTGTCTACGGAGACGAAGTTGTTACAAACAAGACGGACGGACGATCACTTCTTTCATCATCTTCCAAAGACTCATTTCCTTCTCGAAACCTTCCAAACCACTTGCAAACAGTCTTGTTTGTAACAACTTCATCTCCGTAGACAGCTGCAAGCATTCCGTGAGTTTCTGTAGCCCCCTGCCCATGGCCTAAACCATTAGAGGTACAGTAAAACTAAACATACCTTACAAAAGAGAATTTAACCATGCATTTAATGAGAAACAATTAAAACTTGGTGTTCCCGCCATTGGCTTCCAAGACAGCCTGAATTCGCTTTGGGTAGCTTGCCAAAAGTGACGTGAATAGATCTTGATCGTTACGCAAATTTGCTAAAACAGTTTCAATGTGTTGCGTCATTGTATCCTTCGAAAATCGATTTGCTGCAGGTTCTTGAAACAAGAGACATTCAACCTTGTCCTTTAAAACTGATCCAATGTGTTCACAGACATTCAGGTCAGGAGAATTTCCTGGCCATTCTTCATTTCCAAAGAAATCGATCTCATGGTTCCCCAACAACTTTTGAGTGGTTAATGCCTTAAAGCAGGGGGCCTTATCGTGCAGAAGAGTGACCTGATCGACATCCATAACATTGTTTAGGTTTCTTAGAAAAGGAATGACATGCTGGGATAGAATAATATCACGAAAATACTGTCCATCCCAACTCTGACCATTTGGCTTCAGCACCCACATGAGCTTCTTTGCAGTGAACAAAACAAACACACCAACAGAGTCTGGACTTTTTAATAATTCGCGATAATGTTCATTGTCATCGATTTCATCTGGTGTTGTGGCCCACACTCGATCATTTTGGTAGTTAGGCCGACGTGTTACGTAAAGAAAAAATTCATTGGAGACAGCTAAATGCATGAAATCATCCACTCCCAATCTTCAAGATAATGGGCAAACCACATTCTGTCATCGATGTTAAATTGAGTTTTTCTTGGCTTTGGAAGTTCATGCCAAGGCTTTAAACCTTGCCTATGACGGTACAGTCGAATGATCTCACCACTAACGATCTTTCCTCTGAACACTTCGATCTCTCTAGAAAATTTAGCACAGCTGTTTTTCCGCTTACGCTTACCGCTTTCAATGATGTCCTTTGTTTCCTGAGAGAGTGGCAAATTTGGGCGCCCAGATTTGGTTGTATCCATTTCACATTCATCCAAAGTTTTATTCCAATTTCTTTTGACGAAGTCCTCACTTCTTCGCAACTTTTTGGCAACCCATGAACGTGTTATAAAGGTGGCTCAAGCATCACGAGCTTCCCGAAATGTTATTGCTCGTATGCGATCTATCACACGTTGCCTCTCCGAATCACCAATTAATTGAGAAGCCATTATATTATCACTTTATCAGCTAGAGTAATTTTAATACCTGCAATAAATAATTTTATATATTTTTATAATGACTAAAAACTATTTCGATATAAGTAAACATGTAAGCTGAAAATGGGGAGCTAAGGTTTTATGGAACCCCTTATATATATATATGTGTGTGTGTGTGTGTGTGTGTGTTGTCATGTTTTAGTAATTTTTGTACAAAATGAGGTATGATAAAATGAAGTTTCAGAGTTCATTCACACCGCGTGTATTCTTATCTCATGATCTCTCTCTCTCTGTATATATATATATGTATATGTATATATGTGTGTATATATATATATATACAGTGTCAGGTTTCAGTAATTTTTATACAAAATGAAGTATAATAAAAAGAATAGTTTCAGAGTTCATTCACACCGCGTGTATTCTTTATCGTGATCTGTGTGTGTATATATATATATATTATATAATACAATTTTAAATTCAGTTTTACCTTAATTTGCAATAGTAATTTTAATTTGAATCAATTACAATTCCAGTCATGTTCCAATTGTTGAGTACTTCCAAAGTGTGTGTGTGTGTGTGTGTGTCTGTGTGCTTTAATTCTGAAAAATGTATAATAGTAATAATAATGACGATAATAATAATATGAGCGAAATGAGATGGAAACGAGTTTTTGGGATGAAAATGGGTTAAACCGCTTTCCATTGTAACCTTTTTGGTTTGTAGGCGGCGATTCACTTGTTGTGTATAGAATGTTATACTCCTTCTCCCCGACAAAAGGTTTGACAAAAGTAAATGGACACTTTTAAAATTTTATTCTATGAGAATATTTATAATGTTTATTTTTATATTTAATATATAGCAAGAAAGTACGAATTAAATTTAATTGAAATTAGTTTGAAAATAAAAAAACCAAATGACTAAAGAACTGCGATTCCTCTTCTTTGCCATTACTTTGATTTCGCAGAATTTTCTTTATAAAAAAATATAGAATAATAATGTAAAAGTATATATAATTTTCGTGAACTCGATTATTTAAGAATATATATATATATATAAAGTGTGTAATTATTATATTGCTTGCATTTTTCTGCCAATTGTTTTTCAATCAATTGTATTTCTTTTATTTTAATTAAATAATTGGGGTTCGTTTTGTCTTTAAATAATGTATTGAATTAGTTATTTTGCTGAGAAAATTAAGGAGAACGACTCCCTCGATCTTGCCTTTAATAAATAAATAAATAATAAATAAGTGGTAACCCTCTCCATAAAAATAAATAAATAGGGCTCTCTGGCATCTCATCTATATATAAGTAAATAATTAAAATAAAAACAATAACTGGCAACTCGTCTATATATAAAAAATTAAAATAAATAGTGTTCTCTGGCAACTCATCTATATATAACTTAGTAATTAAAATAAACAACAACAACTACAACTACGTCTATATATAAAAATTAAAATAAATAGTGGTATCTGCCAACTCCCGACCCTCTATATAACAGCTGCTGATCCCCTGGACGCTCATTATGCGCTTGACTCTGGTGGATGAAACAACTCTCTCTCCTTCTTAGGTTAAGGCTTAGGTTAGGGTTTCCTTTTGGGGGGTGAGGACATCCCACCTTTTCCCCCAAAGACTCTCCTCCTCCTACTTTCTCTCTCTCTCTTAGGTTAAGGTTAACCCTTTGGCGAGGTGTCATCCTCCCTTCTCCCCCAAAAGTCCCCCCATTCATTGCAACTTGGGGGATAACCCCTCCCCTTGTTGCAAGACCCCTCCCCTTTTCAACATCCCTCTTCATGCAAAACCCCCACCTCCTTTGCAGCATCCCCCTTGCAACAACCCCTCCCATTTGCAACATTGGTCAACGTTTGCAACAGTGCATTGCACTCGTCCATTTTGCGCCCATACTTACTTTGTCGAAGATCTCTTGAACTTGAAACACCATATTAACTGTCAGATTATCCAAGCGGCAGGCATTATTGTAAACGGTCTTTACTGAAAAAGCCACTTTAATTATACCAACTTTACTTCACATTATCGGATTTTTCTCACAAAATGATCGAATATGTACCAACATAGAGTAGCGCCCAAAGGTATTCGTACAGAGAAATATTTCAGTTATATTTTTTTAAGTAAATGTACGGAAACTTTTGAATTTTAACTTTATTTACCTCACACTCTTTGATGTTTTACATAATATGTTGAATTTAACTAATTTTTTTATTTGTTACAGTTTTCCAAACGAACGGTAAACTATTCATGACTATCCGATGCATGGTACAAACGACAAGGACGAACATAACTGAAATATTTATCTGTATGAATATTATGAGTACCACAATATATATATAATATATATATATATATATATATATATATATATATATATATATATATATATATATATACACATATATATATATATATATATATACACAGGGTGTTTTACAACCGGTCTGTCATACTTTCGAGGGCGATTTGGGGGGTGATATCGGGTAAAGAATTTAATACAACATCGGTGCTATTTCCAACGTTGCGGAGCTACGGACGTTTTAAGGTGCACGGAAGAAAATAAATGAGAGTATTAATCTGTTATATTTATTGCTACATTTTATGCATTTTATGAGATACACCTTATAAATGTTCAAAATATCTGCCGCGGTTTTCAATGCACAGCCTTGCTCGTTCCAAACAAGAGTCCACTGCCAATCACTTCGGGGTGTTCTCTTATGTAAGTAGCGGCATTCATAATCCGACGCAAGAGTTCCTCTCTTGTTTATACTTTGTCTTGTAGACCATCTCTTTTATAAGGCCCCACAAAAAGAAATCTAACGGGGTTAGGTCCGGAGATCTCGGGGGCCACGATATTGGACCAGCATGACCAATCCAACGATTCCCCTACCGCTGATTCAAATAATTCGTAATATTACGACCAAAATGTAGTGGCGCCCCATCGTGCTGAAACAACATCCTGCGCCTCGTCCCCAAGGGCACGTCCTCCATCAAAAGCGGCAACTCGTTCTTCAGGAAGTTCAGATAAAGATCAGCACTTAATCGTTGTTAAAAAACGAACGGTCCAATCAGCTGATCTCCAATTACACCGCACCAAACATTCACCGAGAATCGATGTTGAAAGCTTCCTTCAACGATACCGTGGGGATTATCGGTGGACCACAAGTGGGAATTTTGTCTGTTGTTAATTCCATTCCGAATGAATTGTGCTTCATCACAAAACAGTATGCGATTAAGAATTTGGCGATGCATAACCATCCACTGGCAAAATTGAACACGTTTTATCGTAATCATCCGGTTGAAGAGCTTGCACACGTTGCAAATGATAGGGATACAAACCCTCATCATGTATGGTTCGCCATTCACGCAATGCGGATTCACCAATTCGTCTAGAAATCTTTCGAACACTGGTAGTTGGGCTACATTGAACTAGGTCCAGTATGCGCTCCTCCACAGCAACGGGCCTTCGTGCTACATGTTCTTGGTTATGTGGAACAATTGTCCCTGTTTCCCTTAATCTCTGATGTGTCATTAAACATGTGCCTGTTCGGTATTCGGCGGTTCTGAAAACGTCTTCGATATTCCTCAAGTACCGCTCTGCTGTTATCATCACAGAATCCATAAATGAAATGAATATCAGCGGATTCAGCGGGTGTGAACTGTTGATTCATTTTCATTGTTCATCTTAACGCAACACAGTGTCTCGAACCACACATCAAAACCCACTGAAAGAAAAAAACTGAGGATTAGTAGTGGTAATCTTCAGTTTGCTGCCATCTATCAATTTGCTGCTCATTGCTGCCATCTATCGAATTACACACAAGTAGGGATTTGTTGTTTGCACATCTTAAAATGTCCGTAGCTCCGCAACGGTTGCAAACAGCACCTGTGTTGTATTAACGTTTCTACTCGATATCACCCTCAAATCACCCCCCAAAGTATGGCAAAGCTGTCGTGAAACACCCCGTATAAGAGCGTCTACTGCAGCTTCACGAGATTTAAGAGAGTCAGTATGTGTAAACATCGGTGAGGAATATTTTCTCATTAATGTCCGTGATTTTTTCATTAGTTTTATTAAATTCGTTAAAATTTTAAATTGAAACTCATTATTGAATTAATTTCCACTGTATTTGTTGGTTAATTTTAGTTAATAAATTGTTTACCTGTGAATGGGTAACGGATGTTTTGCAATCGCTCAGCGTGTAACGTTAACAATAATTTTGGTTATACAGTAAATCCTCGATATAAGGGAACTCGATATAACGGAGGAGCGATTTAGCCGAAGGATTTTTCTCCGTTATTGAGTGATCAATTTATCGAACTAGTTCTTTAAATCAGAATAGTGCTCCGTAAAAAGGAGGGAAGGACGCGCACGTGTTTTTGTGTGTTCGTGTTTTGTTTACGTGTGGCAAGTCTGTACCCTGTCGCCTCGCCGCTGTGTTGCATTGCTGCTCACTGTGCTTGTGCCTATGTTTGTGCTTAACTGTGCTTCTATTATCATGCCGAAAGTATCTCAGAGAACAAATGGTAGTGAGAAGGTGAAAAGAGTGCGTTTAACTATTGCGCAGAATTAGAGATAACTGAAAAGCTTGAGGAAGGAGCGACAGTTGCTGCTGTGATGGCAGAGTATAACATTAGAAAAACACAAGTTTACCAACTGAAACGTGATAAGCAGCACCTTAAGAGCTATAGGCTGCAGCATGAGACGAGTGCTAGTACTAGTGACAAAAATGAGGCTGTCGAAAAAAAGTAATTAAAGAAGCCATCACATCAAGACCTGGACGACGCCATATACAGCTGGTACAAACAGCAAAGGGCTCAAGGGCTGCCGGTCCGAGGTCCAGAGCTCCAGTCAGCTGGATTAAGGTTTTCAGAAAAATTAAATATTAAAAATTTTCATGCTAGCACTGGCTGGGTGACTAGGTTTTGTGCCCGGCACAATATCACGGACCGTAAGATTGTCGGCGAAAGATGTAGTGCTGATACCGCCAGTGTTGCTCCCTTCGTAGAAGAGATGAAGGTGCTGAGGAGAGAAACGAATCTGCAAGACTTCCAAATCTACAATGGTGATGAGACGGGCCTCTTTTGGAAGGCATTGCCGAGCAACACGCGTTCAGCGAGAGCAGAGGCAGGTGTCCCCTGGCAAAAAATGAGCAAGAGTCGTGTGTCTGTCCTGCTGTGTGCCAATGCCGATGGTTGTTGGAACTACGAAGAGGCCAATGGCATTACGTCCCGTCAAGAAACAACAAGCCATGTGTGCCCCGATCCAGACTAAGATTGATGATTTCTTCAAGCCTCCTGCCCCTCAAAGACGAAGATCTGACAGCCATTCTTCTCTTGATGTTCCACTACCCTCAACATCAGGATTGTCATCAAACCCTTCAGCTTCGCCAGCTCCAACCCTCAGCTTTTCTCGCAGTGCTTCCACTACCTTAGAGCCAGTCACTCCAGAGGTACCTGCCTTGCTTCTGGAGGGTGATGTTGAGACAGAGTAATTCACCCCCTGAAGTATGAGGGGTCATACCTGTGTCAGGCCAACTACAACAAACACCATAACTCCCAAATTTTAAGGTAAGCCATGTCTACTTTTTTTGTCTACGGAATTCTTCCTAAGCACTATGCATAATTTTTTCAATGCTTGAAATTTTGTACAATTTAAGGGAATTTTCGATTTAAGGGAATATTCGATTTAAGGGAATGGGGTGGCTGGAATTAGTTCGTTAAATCGAGGATTTACTCTATTACTACAAATAAGAAAATACAAAAATGTTGTGAATGTAGTCCTTTCAGCCAGATAGTTAATGAATGTCCTGAGTATGCAGACTATTTACAGTATATAGTAAATCTAGGTTAGAGGACGCAGAATATTTATATAATAAATCTTGACCAGAGGATGCGGAATACTTATACTATATATGTAAAATACAGGGTGTCCCAAAAGTCTCCATTCATAGGGAAAATTAGCACTTTTTATGAAAATGTAACTTTATTTACAAAAAATTCTCTACATGATTACCATTTCTTTGTAAACACACACGGATGCGTCTCTCCCACTCATGGTGAACTCGTGTTAACACATTTGGTGTTATGGATGTAATTGCACTTCGAATGCGTTCCTTCAGGCGATCCATGTTCTGTATCTTTTCCTGGTACACCATGGCCCCGTGGAGTGGCCTCCGAGGTTCCTAGATCTCAGTCCACTTGATTTTTACCTGTGGGGGCACTTGAAGGCCATGGTGTACCAGGAAAAGATACAGAACATGGATCACCTAAAGGAACGCATTCGAAGTGCAATTACGTCCATAACACCAAATGTGTTAACACGAGTTCACCATGAGTGGGAGAGACGCATCCGTGTGTGTTTACAAAGAAATGGCAATCATGTAGAGAATGTTTTGTAAATAAAGATACATTTTGATAAAAAGTGCTAATTTTCCCTATGTATGGAGACTTTTCGGACACCCTGTAGAGGATAAATGTAATATCTTGTTTGACTTTATCGGAGGTAGAAGTAAGTCGAGGGAGAGAGAATGTTCTATATAAGAGATAGAAGAATGTACGACTGTATGATAATAACTATGGTAATCCTTGATTCAGTTACTGGAATGAAATATTTTATGATGATAGCTACAATTGTCGTTCGTGCAGGCTGCTTCCCGCACGCTACTTTTATAAGGGATGCAGTAGGACGATCTGAAGACAGGGTGGTCCTCGAAGTTTAACTTGGTCTTAGCCGTAAGATATCCGAGTAGGGAGAGCAATTTATATGACATGATTTACAGTAAGCACAAAATAAAATGAGGAATTAAAGAAAAATGCAAGTGTAATGTAGTTCAAGTTTTTATTCATTCCTTAAAACTTTATTCAAAATTTTCACAGAAGGGGAAGATACTACCAAGGCTCAGATTCCCAAAAAGAAAAAAATAATTGAATAATTGCCTTGGGCAGATTACAGAGCCTTTCTCGCCACTGATGGTCAGTAGGTGTCTCACTTATGACCTTTTTTTCAGATCCATTGAACATACCTTTTTCCTGTTAGAAATGGTTCACTTTTACTGAATATATCAAAAAAAGATTCGATTTAACAATTTTGGGGTCCCTGACCCACCCCTGAAAATGGGCCCCCCTGAAAATGCTAGAAATACCCATTTTTTGTATTGTAATCAACCTATTGTGTCCTAATTATGGATTTTTTTTCAGATTTATTGAACATAAGCCCTTTTCTTATTAGAAATGGTCCACTTATACTAAATATTTCAGAAAAAGATTCAATTTCAATATATTATGGGTTAAGGTACAGTAAAAGGCATTTGATCAGGTTAATGGGGCTCATATTCTCAACTAAGAAAGGGACTTTTTTATTTTAGCTAAGAAAGGCGCAATAGCAAGAGTTTATTGTTGAATTAACCATTTTGTGATTTTTTTCAGGTATTTAGATAATAAAATATGTTTAATTATGAGGTATTGTAAGAATGAATAAAAATAAAACTGTATTAAGAAATAATCCAACAAACTTCGACTCTTTGCTTGGTGCATTAAAGGATGATCTAAGTGTCCAAGAGGGATGCATGCTGCCATCAAAAGGAGACGGTTTGAAGCATTTTTTCTACCTCAGAAGAAAAAAAATGCAAGGCCCTAATATTTCCAAAAAGGAAAACATTTTGAATGTTTTGAAAAAAGTTCGAACAATTTGGGAAAAGGCGGGCATTCCATCAAAGGATATCGTAAGACATAAAACCCCACGAACCATGCTACTAAACTTGATAAAATTACATGAAACAGTAATAAAGAGCAAAAAAGCTAAATATTATGAAACCAAAAAACAAAGTTACTTGGGTCAGTTGAATGAGCTGTTTGATATTTCTACACAAAACGTATTTCATGAGATAAGAACGGATTCCCTAAGAACTCATGAACAAATTAAAGAGGACATAAATTTCCTAGAAGACCAAAGAGGGTAGAGGAAGATGTGTCTTGGCCCTTTAGATAAAGCTTATGTGTCAAAAGTGCAAAGGAAAGAAGTAAGATTCGATGAAGAAAGAAAGCGACAAATGAAAGAAGCTGAACGAAAAGGATTGGAAAAGAGATCAGGCAATCCAACCATCACTGAGAGTGATAACACAGATAATTCTTCAAGTGAAGAATATTCTCCAGAACCACAGCCAGGCCCATCAAAACCAAGACCAAATAGTTTGCTTCATTCAACACTAGTATCAAACACAGTAGATCGTCTTGGACTCTCCATAAGGGAACGTACAGTTTTTGCATCAGTTGTCGCCGCAAAGTGTGGCAAAAACAGAAGAAATGAGCATATCCAAAACTACTTCAGCTCGAGCAGCTACAATATCAAGAAAAAGAACGTGGCAGGACATCCAAGGTGATTTCGTTCCTCCCCAGTATGTTCTGATCCATTGGGATAGCAAAATGATTTGTAATTTATCAGGTGGAAAGGAGGAAAGATTGGCAATACTAGTTACTGGGGAAAATGATTTTGAGAAATTACTCTCCGTAGCAAAAATCAAAGACAGTACCGGATCAGCTCAAGCAGCAAGCGTGTTTGAAACCATCTCTGAATGGAAGCTAGAAGACAATATGTATGGGCTAGTATTTGATACAACTGCCTCAAACACCAGATGGAAAAAAGATGCATGCCAAAAGGTGGAAGAACTTCTTGGAAAAAAATTACTGTGGATGGCATGCCGTCATCATATTTCTGAGAGGATTTTGGCTACTGTCTACATCAGAATATTTGGCAAAACTAATTCACCTGAAAATGAAGCCTTCAAGAACTTTAGAGAAAGTGGTTGGAAAAATATTGACACTAAACTGCCTCACAGACACCTTGAAATAAAAGATAGGTATTTAAGAGATATGAGAGAATCCAGCATCAGTTTCATGAATGATATCCTTAACCAAAAGAGTTCCCTTCTTCGCGATGACTATAGAGAATTGGCAGAGCCAATTCTCCTCATTCTGAATGAAGTGCCTTCCGGAGGAATTCATTGGATTAAGTCAGGAACCTTCCATCATGCAAGATGGATGGCTTCAATCCTTTACACCAATAAAATGTATGCCTTCTCTCACCAAGCTGGCTACGATGATGTCACTATTCAAAAACTTGAAAGCTTTGTCAGCTTACATCCCTTTTTTATGGAAAATATTGGTTGTCCTATACTAAATCATCCGACGCTCCTGCAAATGATCTTAGATTCTACTATGAATTGATAAAATACCAAAAAATAGACAGTGAGTTTGCCAAATCTCCCCTAGCCATTTTTCGAGTTCATTATTGGTACTTGACTGAAGAGCTCGTCCCCATAGCTTTGTTTGACTCTGTTAATAATAAAGAAAAGGTTAAGATGGCTAAAGAATTAACAAAATATGATCCTCTTCGAGAGTTCAAACCAGGTCAGCCCATCTTCCCTATTCTGAAGAAGGGTGTCAGACTTCATCGCCTCATAGGTCCAAGATCTTGGTACCTATTCAGACTTCTCAACTCATCTAGGGAATGGATTAAAAAACCCAGATCATTATGGGAAGAAGATGACAATTTTAAAAGAATGAGGGGCCTTATTTCGTCTGCCAGAGTAGTAAATGACACGGCAGAGCGTGGCATCAAGCTCATGCAAGATTTTCATGGGCATTGTAAGGATGAAAGCGAGTTTCAACAACTTTTGAAGGTCGGTGAACAAAATAGACATGCAATCCCAAACATAACGAAGAAAAATTTGGTCACTGCTCTGAGGTTAAAATGTAACTAAGATTATTTGTTTTTGTTTTTTATTTTAAGCTTTGTTTCAAGCGAATAAAAGTTTGTTCATTGCTTTAAGTGCAAGAGGTTCCTAAGATTACTTTCTTTTTTTTAACCTTTATTTTCTTATGTTATTGGTAAAGAGCTTTCTTGTGTTATTTTTGAGAAATAAATAAAAAAAACGATGGGGCTTTGTTAACATTGTCAAAAGCTTAAAGTATTTTAATTTATGTAATTTTAACCTAATGTTAACCAAGTTGTTCCCACTTCGATTCGATAAGATGAATAAAGTTCTTACCCGTCTTATCCTTTCGAGGCCCATCGCCGCAGAGTTGCCTTGGGATGATGTTCTAAGGGGGGCGGTAACACCCTACTACTGTTTCTTGTACCTTACCGAATAAAGCTTCCAATTACCTTTCTTTTGATATCAAATATGTTGATATTTGACAAAAATCTTGTTCATTTAGGTTGATTACAATACAAAAAAATGGGTATTTGCAGCATTTTCAGGGGGGGCCATTTTCGGGGGTAGGTCGGGGACCCCAAAATTGTTAAATTGAATCTTTTTTTATATAGTGAGTAAAAGTGAACCATTTCTAACAGAAAAAAAGGTATGTTCAAAGGATCTGAAAAAAAAGGTCATAAGTGGGACACCCTAATGGTCAGACAAGAATTTTTAAGCGTTCTTTATCAAATGGTAGCTAGGAGAGAAATTTTAACAGTTCTTTATCAAATGGCGGCAAAGGCAGGTATGAAAGGGGGAGATATGACCCCCTTGGCCTAAGGCTACTGCAGGAATTGCACGAATTTATTTACATCATAGAATAGTAATGAAATTTTAATTAGAAATGATTACAAAATATATGAAAAAGAATGAAATCATGAACGTAAGATTATGTGCGTCAATGAACAGAAACAACAGAACATGTGCGCATAATGACGATCTACGTAAGGTTACGATCTTAAATAGATATACACAAGTAGACATAGGGTGATAAGTTGATAGGGCATAAGTAGATTAGATAAATTAATTAATAAATGTTTTATTATAAGGGATGATTCACAAGACACGATATATGCAATGACCTATAAAGTGTGAACTTTATAAAAGTATATCTTGTAATTAGTATGGTCGAATTAGAGTTGAACCCGGAATAAATTACCTCCCAAACATGTTTGGTATCGTTGGAAGCGCAAATTTATGTAGATTAAGAAAATCATATGCCTCAATTTGCCTCCTTTGGGCAAAAAAAGGTATCTGCATTTGAATTGAGGGGATCTTAGACAAAAATGAGCCCTAAATCACGTCAAAAAAGACAAAACTATACTTATCCTCAATTTACTTCTCTGTTTCAGGACATTCTGTAATGAGTGACATGGAAGCTGCTTCTCAATCATCTTCATCGGCATCAAGCACTGTCCACGTAATCAACAGTGATCACTGTGTGAAGTGCCGACGGCCAGGAACAAATTCAGATAAACTACAAAATGTTCAGCAGAGGGGAATACTGACCATTGTAGAATACAGTATCGCAGTTGAAGACAGTGTTCTGCATAAATATCTCACAGAAACAAGGTTGGAAAGAGTACCTGTAAAAATCCATCGTGACTAATGTCGTAAAATTCTCGGGAATAATCTTTAGGAGAATATTCTCGAGAATTTTCTTGAGAATATTCTCCGAACCGAGAATTTTCGAGAATTTTCTTTTTTAGAACATCTGAGGGGTTTTTCATCTATTCCGATAAAACTTAACTTCAGTTCGTGTCAAAATGGAGAAATTCTAAGTCAGAAGTGAATGATAGGATGAGTGAATAAATAAATAAATTAACTAATGCAAAAAAATTATTGAATCATTGTATAAAGACTGTATTTCAATTCAAAGTACAGTATTTACCAGGGATGGCAGTAATTAAATCAAAATGATTTAATCACCCGATTAAATCAATTGATTTTTTATGAAAAAATTATTTTTTATTTTTTTTATTTTTTTTATTTTTTCAAAATTACATAGAAATTAATAAAATATATCAGACAAAACACTTTAGAAACAAATAAAAATATCCCTTGTAATAATTAAGTGTTCAATTTCATTTTTTCAGTATAATAGCTTTTTTATGAAAAAATCATTTTTTTTAATTATTTGATTTTTTCAAAATTATATATAGAAATTAATAAAATATATCACACAGAACAGTTTAGAAAGAAAAATATCCCTTGTAATGAAGTATTCAATTTCAGTTTTTCAGTATAATAGCTAATAAATAGCTAATAAATAAAAAATTATGATTTTTATGAAAAAATCATGATATTTTTTATTTATTTGATTTTTTCAAAATTATATGGAAATTAATAAAATATATCATACAAAACAGTTTAGAAAAAAATAAAAATATCCCTTGTAATTAAGTGTTCAAATTCAGTTTTTCAGTATAATAGCTTTTTTATGAAAAAAAATCATGTTTTTTTTAATTTATTTGTTTTTTCAAAACCAAGAAAAAAGAAAATTCTTGAATATTCTCAGCAAATAATATTTTGGAGAATATTCTCAGAATGTTCTTGGAGAACGAGAATATTCTCGCCTCACATCACTAATCGTGACTGTCAGAAAGCTGCCTACAATAAAAAGCGCAAATCTACTGCCAGGTCTGAAGATGCAACGGGATCTATCGTAAAGTTCTGCGAGTTGAAACGAGAGGAGGAATTACACAATTTGACTGGAAAAGTAGCTGGCTCTTCTGTGAACGTCCATGTTATTTTGATAGAAAACATGTCAAACGAGACAACGTAATTGAAGTCCGAACTTAGCAAATCAGAAAAAGCCTGCTGAAGGTTTGCAGCGAACGAAATGATGATGAATGGGCACTGAAAGTAAAAAAGTAATAAAAATACTACTACTAGAACTAATATTTTATAAATAATAAGAAAAAATAACATTCAACATTAAATGACACTGAACGCTTCTGTCTGCAGCCAAAGGTCTTGTTTGTTTGTTTGCTTTAACAGCGATTTTTAACACTTTTAAAATAAATTATTCCCAAATTCGAGACTTAAATTTAACATACCTTCGTACACTGTCAAAAATCAAACCAAACAGATCCAGTTAGCCAGTACCCGTTTGAATCGGCTGAAACGCCCAGCCTAAAAGTCAATCTGGCTAGCTACTTCCAAACATTTCTTGGGAACCAAAACACCGGCTAACCACCCATTCATGTCCACAGAGAACCGTCAGCGGAAATTCCAGTGTGTTTGCATAAATTATTCAAAATAACCATTCGAAGGTTAATAAGGAAATCAAAGGTACATTAGAAAACTTTAAAATAATTTAGAAAATAAATAAACCTTTCAACCTTTCAAATGTTCCGTGTGATGATTGTATATTTCACGAAGGTCAAGCTTGCTGCCCCTCTTAAACGGTAACAAACTTTAATAATGTTAACAATAAATTACAGTATAAATCAAAACATGTACACCACCTGTTCATACCTCAGGGAAACAGGGACGTAGCCAGGAACGTCCCAAGGGGGAGCGAACGTGAGCTACGTTCGTCAGGTTCCGTGGTGAATCGGGCGAGCCCATACAGTTAGAGAGAGGGTCTAGGGGAGAGCTGGAAGCTTTCCTAGCGGGCTCCGGGGCGGAGCCCCGTAAGCCAGCGCATTTTAAGCTTATTTGGTGTAAAAACTGTCTGAAAATGTCAGTGTAACTGCCATTTTTGAACAGCCACTATACAGCCATCCACATAAAATATGTACCCTTTCCAACAAAAGTTTGGATAGGACAGTCACATTGGTGCAATCTAAACTATATTATGATGTAATTATTTGTATTTTCTGAAATTTGAAATCAGGTATTGATCGTATAGTTTTCATATTTAACAAAGAAAGTAACTATTTTATTCACGATAATTAAAACCCACTCTAATAGACAGAGTTTATTTCCACAACAGTTTCGATGCCCACTGGCATCATCTTCGGGTGGATACAGGTTTTTCTGTATCCACCCGAAGAGGATGCCAGTGGGCATCGAAACTGTTGTGGAAATAAACTCTGTCTATTAGAGTGGGTTTTAATTATTATATTTTGACCTTTACGCAGAAAAAAGTGGTTTTTTGCATTTATTTTATTCACACATTTATTGATTTCATGCATACAATTATTTAGTGTATACACGTTTAACAGTATAACATGTCTATAAATAACAAAATCATTAAAAGAGATCCAAATGAAACTCTCACGTATAAGGCAAGTCAAACGGATGCAGAAACAGCTAGATCAGTTAAGACAGAAGAAACGCACATCTGTTTAACATATGTTCAGTACGATACGTGTTTAAAAAAACGACGGAATATATATATATATATATATATACCAAATTGTTAAATGTTATAGTTTGGCGGTGAATCTTGGTTGTAATTACCGCAGATTTTTTTCCTTGGCTTTCCAAGTGGGGTGCGACCGCCTCCGTCGCCCTTCCCCTTGGTTACTCTCTGCGCGGAAACCCAATAGTAAGGTGCCGTAACTACCGAGTAATTAGAATCGTTTCCAGTATGTGTTATGACAAATTAGTCACTCTAAGTTCCTCACACCTCCTAGTTTCGGCGCACGAAAGTTGTGAGTCCCCACAATCAGCTGAGGAGATGGTACTGTTAAAACCCCATCGCTTTGACGATGTACTTCAATTCAAAACCCGATATTCACACGTATTCGACACGATTTTGAGCCAGGCGAGACAAACGAGCCCTCCTCCGCTCTGTCACCATACTCATCCTTGCTCTCGTCAGTGAGCTCACCGAGGAATTCGCCAAAAATGGGCATATACTCACCAGGGCTGCCACAAGATTTTAGGTGAAGGTAACAAAATTGACAAACAAAAGGTAACAAATCAGCCAAAAAGGTAACAAAATATAAAAAAAAATTAAAATTGATTATAAAATAACAAAGTTCATTATATTTACCTGATTTTTTAAAAATATTGCTTCTTCATCCATATCTTCTTTTACACGCCATTTCACTTCCTTCATCTTATTCACCATCTCTTGAGATGGCTCCCATTTGGTACAATTTGTGTTTCGAAGCAGTCCTTTGGTGTATAAAAGTGCATTCACAGTAGAAGTTTTTAATGAAGAACGATTTTTTACTTTGAGTAAAGACAATATGAACGAAGTTACAAAGCCGTGTTTTAATTGAAGGGCAAATACCCGAAATGTACCAACTGTATGATTTTGACTCGGAGATTTAAGGCCTATTTTCCCTTTACGAGAGAAGAAAAGAATAGTCCTTAAAGTGTCTGAGTTAAAATCATACAGTTAATGTTGTTACAAGTTTGCAACTAAAACACTGACAGACTGCTGACTGACTCTGACTGAGACAGCGTGGGGGAGTCACTGAGTCAGTAAGCCGAGAATCGAAAACGTTTTCAAACGTATAGTCGTGACTCGTGAGATTTATACGCGAACGAACGATGTACGGAATATATAATCAGAAATATACAGTATATGCCATCTACAGGGTGGGCCGTAAGTTTCCATACATAGGAAAAATAAACATTTTTTTATGGACAACCATTTTTATTTACATAATATGCTCTACATGGTTGCCATTGTTTTGAAAACACATTTCAATACGTGTTCCCCACTGTTGATGAACACGCATTAGCACAGTTGACGTTATGCTTGTAATGGCGTTGGTGATACGTTCCTTTAGATGATTTATGTCTCGTATCTTTTCCTGATACACCATGGCCTTCAAGTGCCCCCAAAGATAGAAATCAAGGGAGGTGAGAGCTGGGGATCTGGGAGGCCACTCCATAGGACCACGCCGACCAATCCAAGCATCCGGAAACTGCTGATCCAAATACCGACGCACGTGAAGACCATAATGAGGTGGAGCTCCATCTTGCTGGAAGTAAACTGGGAAGTTACCTTCCTCGTTTAGCAGGGATGGGAAAATCTCTTCTTGCAACATGTTAAGATACCTTTCGGCATTAAGATTTCCACTGACAAAAATTGGTCCAATAATTCTGTCACCCCATATCCCGGCCCACACCATCACTTTACCGGCACCTTGCATCTTCGTCGGACTCAGCCAGTTAGGGTTAGCATTACTCCAATAACGTATGTTTTGCCGATTAACCTCTCCATTGACGTAAAAATTTGCTTCATCAGTAAACAAGATCTTAGAAACGCATATTCTTAGGGTATCTGAAACATAAAAACAAACGTTTAAATTTTCCTATGTATGGAAACTTACGGCCCACCCTGTAAATTATTTAGCACTTTTTCCATCTGTAATTTAATGGTTTTAAATATGCTAATTTCTTTATAAGACTAATAATTTTAAATATTTTTAGGTAAACCGATAAAGCATATAAAAAACTCTAAAACGTAACAAATTTTTTGAACGTCGTACCAAAAGTATGAAAAAGATAGAAAGTAACACATTTGTTACGAACGTAACAAATGTGGCAGCCCTGATACTCACCCTCCTCCGTAAACACCACACTGTCAGTATCAGCGTACAGTACCCTGCGACTCAGAGAATGCATTAGATCTCAAAGCTTCTCCGTTTCTCCTGTCACTGTCCTTCTTAGCTGATCTTTTTTTCTGTTTCATCTACCCTGTGAGCAGTCCAGCATGCTCTCAAACACACTTATTTCTCTATTCTTCACGACACATAATGCATCGTATACATTACATAATCTTTTAAAAATTAAAAAAAAATACAATGGCAACGACTTTAAGAGTCTTGGAGTCCCCTGTGGAGGGAACTACAAATGCCACCACTTCTGGGTCCCCAACAGCCGATACCGTGAACGCAGACCCGGGAAGCGGGGCTGGTTCTGCTACAAACCATTCAAGATGTTATGGGCCTCTGCCTGATTCACTTTTAATAAACTTCTGCAACATTCGTGGCCTCTCCCAAATTTTCGATCTATTGAACATTACCTCTCCTCTAAACCTCACCTTCGCTTCTTCACTGAAACTCAGGTGTATGGACGACGAACAGCAACCTCCTTTCTGTACCCGCTTACTTTCTCTATACTCACTTTCATTCCAAAGGTGGATGTTGCGTATATGTGAGCAATAACTTAACTTGCTCTAGTATTCCCGAACTTGAATTCTCCAAATTCTATACCCTCTGGCTAAGGCTTACATGCCAGCCTCAAACTAAATACGTCTGCCCTGTTCACCTTTCTCCTAATTCTACCCACTATTTAAAACTCTTTGACTAACCCACTTCCAAAGTGGAATACATTCTATCGCATTCTCCTTTAGCTGAAATCTCCATTTAGTTGATTTAAATGTTCACCACCACCTTTGGCTTTCCCCCCATTTTACTAACATCCCTGGTGAACTAGCTTACAACTTTTCTATTCTGAATAACCTTGAGCAGATTGTACAGAATTCTACTCGTATACCCAATCGCCTTGGAAATAGGCTTGTCATCCCGGATTTATTTTTCACCACGTATCCATCTTCTTACTTTATCAAACTTTTTCCTCCGTTGGGCTCCTCCTGACCATACTCTTATATCTGTTTCTTATCCTATCACTCCAACTCGGCCTTTGGATCCTCCCAAGAGGAGACGCCTCTGGCAGGGCCATAAGCCGTACTTCTCTGACTTCTCATACAGGGTGTCCCGTAAGTCTGGACCCATAGGGAAAAATAATAAAATTACAAAATAGTCCAAAAATTTATTTATAATATATTTTTTCATTATTTTTATTATTATTTTTATTATTTTTTTATTATAATCTTACTCCGCTGGAGTTTTATTTGTGGGGCCACTTGAAAGCCAAAGTGTACGAGGTCAAACTTCAGAACATTTTCCACCTTAAAGCACGCATTGTGGAGGCGTGTCAAGAAATTTCTGCGACTGTGATTCAGAAAGTGCTGTCGCAGTGGAGATTGCGTCTTCAACTATGTGTGCGACACAACGGCGGACACTTTGAACAGATTATGTAATAAATTTTTGGACTATTTCGTAATTTTATTATTTTTCCCTATGGGTCCAGACTTACGGGACACCCTGTAGAATGATTACTGCTTCATTGGCCACGGCCCCTCACGGAAGTGATTCTCTCCGGCATGGAGGCGTACATTCCATATTTTATTCTAACTACTAATGCAAAAAATACTTGGTTTAACTTTGCTTGTTCTAATGCTATCCACAAGAGAGAGGAGGCTTTCAGAAGGTACCTTCGCCATCCAACATCTAGTTCTCACTTATCTTTTATTTCTGCCCGGGATCATGCAAAATGGGTTCTTCGACTCATTAAAAACTCCTTCATCAGGCAAAAATGTGAAAACCTATCCACTTCTAATTCTTTCGCTCTGTCAGGCACATAGAAAAGAACCTCTACAACAACTTTACTTCTTCCCCTCCTTTTTTCCATTTCGACGGCTCAGTTGCCTTCTCTTCTCATGATAGAGGTGAACTCTTCGCTCAGAATTTCACCCCAAACTCAATTCTGGACCGGTTTTTCCATTTACTTCTCCCTCTGACTTAAATATGGCTGAAATTAGAATCTCTTTCAAAGATGGTTTTTCTGCCCTTTCTGGACTCAACTCTAGGAAGGCGGACGATCCTGATGGTGTCCCTCCTGTTGTTCTCAAAAACTATGCTTCTGTGCTGACACCCTGCCTAGGTAAACTGTTTCGTCTTTCTCTTTCATCTGGTAATTTTCCTTCCTGCTGGAAGTTCGCTTTCATTCAGCCTATCCCAAAGGAGAGTATGCTAGACTGCTAACAGGGTAGATGAGGCAACGAAAAAGATCAATTGAGGAGGACAGTGACAGGAAAAACCGGGGTTCCGGCACTCCCCGTTTTCTGTGTAACGTCTCACCCGCATTACTTCTCTGGTCGATTGGTGTCTCCAGTCTCCTTCTTCTACAATTTTTTTCTTGTCAGTATATATATATATATATTTTTTTTTTATTCTATAAACCATCAAATCAAAATCGCAGTAACCAACCAAAATATACCACTATATAAATAAATAGGTACATAAAATTAAAAAATTGTCGTAAAAACTTGCACGTTTCTTGGTTCAACAAGTCTGGTGATGGGTCGACTAAACGTTCACGACCTGAGACACTGTTACCCTGTACGAGCTCATTTCAAACCCTGGATTGTACACTGAAATTAAAACTTTTTCTCCTATTAAAATATACAGCAGCGAATATATATATATATATATATATATATATATATATATTCTCGCTCATTACAAGAAATAACAAGGTAATTATTATTCTGTTTTTCCAAGAAAGAAAAATATTTATGAAACTGTTAATAGCTTCAGACTTGAAAAAAATTTAAATAATGGAGAAAATATAATAATTACTTACAGAATAAATTAATGTACAAGGCATGCTTCTTCTGGTGGATAAGATTCATATACTTGGAACAGTTTCCCCCTCGTCTGATTCAACCTCGTAGGTAGAAAACATCAACATTTAATGCACAGCGTTCGCAAAAGTCGGGGAGGTGTAAATAATTTATAAAACCCAATTAGCCTAAATGAAGCTTTTCATCATCAATTCGAGTTTTATTCATTATTTTATTTATATATATATATTTATATTTATATAATAATGAATAAAACGTTATATTGTCTCATTAGAAAAAATAGATTAAAGCAGTTATTATTCTGTTTTTATTCAAATTTTATTCAAAGAAAATATTTTTTTATATGCATTTTTTTAATACAACTATCTATATATATATATATATATATACACAAGTTTTTGTTATTATTATTATTATTATTATTATTATTATTAGTTGTTTCAGTTTGTCTTATTTTTTTAGCGCCTTTTGTCATAATTTTTAAGGTTTTTTAAATGCCTTATTATTTGATTAATCTCACCATTTATTGCCTTCAAGAATATTGTATTGTTATGGAATTTATGTCGTGCCCATAAAGTTTATCATTATCATTATTATTATTACAGTATATATAAATTAGTGATGTTCCGATTCCAAAATTTAGCAGCTGCTGATACCGATTCCATGAAAACTGCCGATACCGATACTGTTGCCGATTCTTTGCCTATATTTAAAAAAATAATTTTCCTTTATAAACTTTACTAATCTAATGTGAAACTTTCAATTTTCACATTTTTACATTTCAAATTTGTTTAAATGCTTTTCATTAGCTCACTCCCCAATACACAACACCAGAATTTGTTACTCATATACCGTAGCTGAAATGATGTAAAAAAATTCAGTAAAATGATGAAATAATTTTATTTTAGTTTCCTAAATTGAATACCAATATTTAAAGTAATTGTTTTTCTTTATGTACATAAAGTATGTACAACAACATAAAGTATGTACAACAACAAAATTTTTCATTAAAATTTCAAGTCCTTGGTGACCAATTTGAATAAAAAAATGTATATAATTTGGGTTTATAAAATTATTAAAATGCTTAAAATAAAATCAACATAATAAGATGGTTTAATATACGAGTATAAATTATAAAGCACAACTTAATATAGCATTATAATTATTAATGTAGAGTCGGAGATTACACTAGTTTATAATATTTAGAGATTAGCTAGTTAGAGAAAATGTAAATTTATGAACAACTTAACATACTGAGGTTTTCCTTTTACATGAATGTGAAATATTTTCATATAATTACACTTTGAAATTAGTATAAAATATCATAAATAGTGTTTTTTTGTATGTTCAATTTCCCATAAATATACCTTCCAACTTTTCAAATCTTTCGTGCAATGATTCCTCATTTCACAAAGGTCAAGATTTTGTTTTGTAATAAAAAATTTTAAATTTCAAAGAATCGATGAACTAATCGGCTAAATTTTACCGATACCGATGCCCCAAAACGGCCGATTTTGCTGGTGCCGTTGGCGGTTAATCGGTGCACCATTAATATATAATATATTATATAGTAAGAGGCAAAAAATGTGTATGTCTCTCTGGTTATCTGTCCTTAAAAACTTTTAGGGAAGGTTTGCAAGTAGACCGACTTTCAAAGTTTTAAATATGATTAATATTATAAATATAATTATTTATTTGTTTTATCAACGTAAACAGTGGAAAGTTCCGTTTATATATATGTATATTAGGGTGTCCCAATTTTTTTTCTTAAGACGACCTGACCACTCGTGTCATGCCCGGATGTTGTTTGGGCTAAAGCATTGGCTGTGTGATTTTCAACTCGATCAGATGATATTTAGAGGTCCCGACGTTTGATGACTTTTTTTTGGTTTTCAGAATTGATCATTATGACGTTGACAAGATCAAACATCAAGTTGTGGCTTCTTGAGAGGTCTCCGATAGCAGAGCTGGCTAAATCTCGATTACCAAGTAATATGGACGTGTTGCTCCTTTTCTTCTACCATCACCGCGACCAAAAGAAGACAGATTCCAACAGTGTCAAGGCTGTAATATCGGCTGTATTAGAAATCTGGGCTAGAACCAACTCGAATCTGGCAACAACCTCCGTTCATGCCTCGACTAAACTGAAAGCTTTGGTTCAGAGGTATCGAAATTTGCATAAAAACAAGAACAAGACTGGAATGACTTACAATATGCAGCGGGATGTACTCTTGTCTGATATGGAGGATATTTTTGATGTCGCCCGCTCAGACGTTCTGGATCGGGGAGATATCCCTCTTGAAGACAAGGAATTCCTCATTTCCCAAAGGGAAGATCGACATACGAGTTACATGGGAGGTGAAGATAGAAAATATAATGCAGCCACAATGAAAAGACAGGAAAGGGAAAGAGCTCTTGAGCGGGCACACTGGCGTCAAACAGAGGAGGCTCTAGCTGTAGGAGTCACAGAAGAGGCTACCGACAGCAGTTCTAGCACATCGTCAGCTGACAGTGGAAACGAAGCCGTCACTTGTGGACTTAAACCTTCGAAAGCTCCCAAACATGACAGACTAAAAGAAAGTCTGAGTGATCTTGACCTGGCAGCAACTTGGGATCGCGAGGGCCTTTCTGTTCGACAGGCAACATCAGCGTTTGCTACGACTGCAAAATCCCTAGCTCTCGGTCCTGACAGTGTTCCATCAAAGAGCACGGTTCACTGCTTCCGACAAAAGGCCCGTACAATGATAGGGACCAATGTTATTGGCCACCTCGACTGCAGATCCACTGGGACACAAAGATACTCACTGACATCGAACAGGAGGGTAAGTCAGTCGATCGGATTGCTGTTGTGGTGACTGGGGATGGTGTGGAAGAGCTATTAGGAGCACCGAAAATAATAGACGGCACAGGACAGCAAATGGCAAGCGCAGTCCATCAAGCGCTCACCCTAGTCGGAATTGAGGACAAGATCATAGGCATGGTGTTTGACACGACGGCATCAAACACAGGGATAGTGCAAGGTGCGTGTGCGCGTTTGGAAGCGGCATTGGGAAGATCTCTTTTATGGTTTGCTTGCCGTCATCACGTTCACGAAGTGATTCTCAAGGATGTCTTCGTCGTGTGCCTAGCAACACCACCAAGTCCTCAAATCCCACTTTTCAGGAGATTCAAGGAGGCCTGGCCATCAATGAACCACTGTCAGTTGGATGCATTTGACAAGGACGAGGTGGCTAAAGCCTTCATAAATGACAATGCTTGCCTTTCACAAATGCGACTTGAGGTAATAGACTATCTCCGCGATGCCCTAAGAAGTGCTAATCATCCTCGAGAGGATTATGAAGAACTTCTTCGACTGAGCCTCTTGTACCTCGGAGACGACGTAGGACGTTACAAGCTTCGGCCTCCAGGGGCTTACCATCAGGCCAGATGGATGGCCAAAGCTATTTATTGCCTGAAAATAGCATTACTGCAGTCCCAGTTCTCCGAACTTCGTCTCCAAGAACTGCAAGGGGTTCGCCGTATGGCTCTCTTCGTGAGCCTTGTATACGTGCGTCACTGGCACGAGGCTCCCATCGCCATCAAATCTC